>WNWK01005161.1:45000-125693 GCA_009830355.1 Cherax destructor | reverse complement strand
TAGGCTGACAAAGGCTACAAACCTCGGCAAAGGAGAAAGACCTTGGAGTGAGTATAACGCCAAGCACGTCTCCAGAGGCACACATCAACCAGATAACTGCGGCAGCATATGGGCGACTGGCAAACCTAAGATTAGCGTTCCGTTACCTTAACAAGGAATCGTTCAAGACACTGTATACCGTGTACGTCAGGCCCATACTAGAATATGCAGCACCAGTCTGGAACCCACACCTGGTCAAGCACGTAAAGAAACTAGAGAAAGTGCAAATGTTTGCGACAAGGTTAGTTCCACAACTCAGGGGTCTGTCTTATGAAGAAAGGTTGAGGGAAATAGGACTAACAACACTGGAGGAAAGAAGGGTCAGATGAGACATGATAACGACATACAAAATACTACGGGGAATTGACAAGGTAGACAGTGACAGGATGTTCCAGAGAGGGAACACGGAAACAAGGGGACACAACTGGAAGCTGAAGACTCAGATGAGTCAAAGGGATGTTAGGAAGCATTTCTTCAGCCACAGAGTAGTCAGGAAGTGGAATAGTCTAGAGAAAGATATAGTGGAGGCAGGAACCATACATAGTTTTAAGACAAGGTATGATAAAGCTCATGGAGCAGGGAGAGCAGAGACCCAGTAGCAGACAGCGAAGAGGCGGGGTCAGGAGCTGAGTCTCGACCCCTGCAACCACAATTAGGTGAGTACAATTAGGTGAGTACAATTAGGTGAGTACACACACATACACACGTAATGGATTTTAATCCCAGATAGACAGCTGAATTCAAGGACATTGAAATAACTAAAGAGGAAGTCAAGAAATTATTACTAGATGCCAAGAATAAAGCTATAAAACCAGACGGGATACCATCTTGGCTCTTAAAAGAATGTGCAGATTACTTATCCACTATGAAATTGTTTTAAGATTTCGCTATAGGAAGATATATCAGCAAACACATGGAAGCTGACTCATATTGTGCCTATATTTATACAAAGATGACAGGGAAGACCCTGTAAACTATGGGTCAGTTTCGTTGACAAATGTTACTGTAAAATTCTTAGGAAAAAGCAATAAAAGTTGATTAAGCGCTTAGAGAATAACAACATATCAACTAATAAACAACTTGATTTGCGGTCTGCACATTCATGTATATCAGATTTGTTAAGTTATTATGACAGAAATAACACATCTAAATTTGAAGAGAAATTGGTGGAGGGGGAGGTGGAGGTGGAGCTGGAGGGGTTTCATGATTCTGGTGAAAGGCTCTTGATGGAGCATGTTGATCTAGCATACTTTTGATATACCTTTGAAGAGTTTTGAGAGCTTCTCTACTTCTGAGCCCGGCCATGGGCCAGGCTCGTCAGGTGCTCGCCAGGTCACCCAGGCTGTTGCTGCTGGAGGCCCGCAGCCCCACATATCCATCACAGCCTAGTTGATCTGGCACCTGGTGAAGATACTTGTCCAGTTTCAAGAAGTCTTGCCAGACTGATGCTACCCAGCCAGGACGCCGCCATAAAGTGACGGAAATTGTTCAAGAAAGAGAGGGATTTGCAGACTATATTTACCAAGGCTTGAAAAAACAGTTGGAATAAATAGTTTACAAAACGGACAAGTTGATATATTTACAGATACAAAAAAAATGTTCGTAAAATTAGTCTGGAAGAATTGTTCCAGACTATGGAGCAGAACTCCTCTCCAGGCTGAGGGACTGACCACCTCAAAATTACGTATTACCTCACCTTTACATCTCTACTGGTTCTGCTGTCTTTGTATTCGACTGAAGAAGCCTACTGGGTGGGCGAAACGTTTCGAAATAAAGATACCTAAGTGTTGCACATGTTGTGTCTTATCAACTTGTCAGTATTGTATATAATAATCATATTCAGTGACGTTATTTACTCTTCCATATTTAAGTTGACTTTAATGTTAATACTAATCCACATATAACTGCATTTAATTTATTTTCTTATGAAATAATATTAAAACAATATCGATTAAAGCAATTTGGACCTTGAGAAGTTTTACAGAACACAGTGTAATGAAATGTTTGAGTTTCAGTAGAGTTTAAACGTTTTTCCTCCTAGTTTATTCCGACTTGTAGCGCAAGTTTGTATCCTATCATCCTCTACATTTCACTACGTGAATTTGCTATCGAGGTACCAACGTCGATTTATTAACGAAAGCGACACTAGTGTACAGTGTTGGACATTAATTAAAGGAAACGTTTCGCCCAGAGAGGCTCTATCAGTCTCAATGTCGAAAAGTTTACTTTAATAGCATTTACAACCTGTTGTATCTTATTCATTAACAAACTCCAAAACACATACCACATATAAGTATATGTGTTGTTCCTGTTATTAATCTGTGATAACGCTTGTAATAATAATTCTCGTTATTATTATCACATCTCTAGAGATTTAGATAATATATCGAATTTTATCAATAGACTTCAATTCATGGAGAACCCGGGACATAGTGAAACTAATCTACCAAAGTCCACAGACTTCTATTGATTAAAAACAAGGCTTTCATGTCATTACTGTTACTACCGAAATCATTCCTGACCCCTCGGTACTCTGAAAATTCACTTTCGTACAAGGAGACATTCATTAAAATATTATGACAGAATGTTGTATATAACATGCACCCGTACTGAAATGATGTATTTACAATTTTTTTGTGTGTGTGTAATTATGAAAGGCAGTTTAGAGGTATCTCAAGAAGAGTTCAAAGTGTGAATTGCAGACTAAGCTATCAAGAATCCAGTACTGGAATTATCACTGCCTGCTTCCAGCCATAAGGCTGAGTCAGGGTTTGTGGGTGTAATAATGAGCGTTCGGTGCGTATAAGAAGTGTACTGAAAACAATAACCAGGGTAACAAGTCTTTCATCAAAAGTTTAATGGAAAAATATATAAAAAAAGAGCCAAATGGAGTAGACATGGATCACAGATGTAGACATAAATCACAGATGTAGACATAGATCACAGATGTAGACATAGATCACAGATGTAGCCATAGATCACTGATGTAGACATAGATCACAGATGTAGACATAGATCACAGAGGTAGACATAGATCACAGATGTAGCCATAGATCACTGTTGTAGACATAGAACACTGATGTAGGCATAGATCACAGATGTAGCCATAGATCACAGATGTAGACATAGATCACTGATGTAGACATAGATCACAGATGTAGCCATAGATCACAGATGTAGCCATAGATCACAGATGTAGCCATAGATCACAGATGTAGCCATAGATCACAGATGTAGACATAGATCACTGATGTAGACATAGGGTAGAAACACGTGTACAAAACAGTGAAGAGGACACAGATATAGTGCTGAAGTAAAGTGATTTATTAAAAGAAGACAGAGAGGCGCGACACCAACATTAAAACATACAACAACATAATCTGATGAAATATATTCAGAGTACGACAGACAGGAAGCCTCACAACAACTCACAGCTAAGAAAACTGTAACTGCTACAGAAAGAAAAGACGAAAGCAGTGAAATATGTAAGGACCATGCATGGGAAATCTGCATATATATGGAATAAGATGTAAATACCGCACACCAAACGTGTTCCATTATGTTACGGAATGGATGGTGTCGGTGTGATGATGATCGCGGGTATTTTTCACCCTGAGATGTGTAAATCATTACTGCCCAGAAAATGTTATGAACTAAATTGTCCTTTATTCCACGTGAAGAGAGGACAACGCTACACACTTCAGTATCAAGAAAATGAATGCATAGCAAAAATATTATTAGGGCAGAATGAAAAATGAATAAAGAAAATGGACAAAAAAGGAAGAGGGTGGACAGAGATGCCAGACACCGGGACACAGCGAACCAGTTCTTCACATTCCCTAACTCACATCAACAACAGCCCACGATGCAACCAGAACTGAGAAGAACAGGGACACGCACTGAAATTCAAGATAGTACATTACCCGTGGTAGTAATAAATCCCAATAACCCAAACACCCATAAAGGCAAATTCTCCTCCACTTTTTTTTTTTTTTTTTTTTTTTGGGGGGGAACACTCATAATTTAAAAACACATGAAAATAATCAGCTAGGTATTTACTAGGGCTCCACACTGAAGCAAAGGCAATGACTGTAGCGTTCACAGAAACTCATACAACGGATGTTCTGGGCAATGTGATATTGAATGAGTAAATAAGTCACAGGGAGAAGTATGACTCTGTAAGAGTCATATATATATATATATATATATATATATATATATATATATATATATATATATATATATATATATATATATATATATTCAACACTGAAGTTAAAACACGCAGATTATTTTCACCTATAGTAACGTGTATAGTAATTTAAGTTAAAGAAAGGCTCTTTTGAATGTGTTATTTATTTTATTTTTGTAGGAGGCACCAAAGACGACATTGTATATTACCCACATGTTGGTGACTGTGGTAAAGTGACCTGGAAAACGATACAAGCTCTGAAGGCGTAACGCTGACATATATGTGCAGAAGATCCAAGTTTGCCTAAAACTCTTTATGGGGACAGCATTTCGCTATAAGGGAAGTTTTCAAATAATGGAAAAGCTCTGCCTTAGAGCGAAACGTTGCCCCGATGAAGGATTGCTCTGCTTACCTGTGTCTGTGCTCATAATTGCAGTACAAGCTGCCTTGTTACAACTTGAGACGAAGCTGAAGAACAATTTAAGGAAGTCAGTCGTGTTTCGGAGATATTCATGTGTCACTCTTGCCAGTGAGACACACATATGTCTCACTCTTGCCAGTGAGACACACATGTCTCACTCTTGCCAGTGAGACACACATATGTCTCACTCTTGCCAGTGAGACACACATATGTCTCACTCTTGCCAGTGAGACACACATGTGTCTCACTCTTGCCAGTGAGAGACACATATGTCGAAAAAGGAACTGACAACGAATCATATTGTTAAGATAGACTTTTAATGTGTCCAGAAGGACATAACAAGTGAATGTGTATACGTATGAGTGTGTGTGTGTGTTGGTGTGTATGTGTGAGAGTGTGAATGTGTGTGTGTGTGTGTGTGTGTGTGTGTGTGTGTATATGTGTGTGTGTGTGTGTATATGTGTGTGTGTGTGTGTATATGTGTGTGTGTGTATGTATGTGTGTGTGTGTGTGTGTGCGTGTGCGTGTGTGTGTGGGCACTGTTTCAGGGGCTATTCAACTAGTGATCTAACTAATGGATGATAATGGTGCTAGTGTGTGTCTGATGCTAGTCACTAGTGGAGACAAAGTTTAACTCGATAAAACTACGAGAAAAACGTCAGTTTATGCACACAACCATATAACTAGGTGATTACCGGGGCGGAGAAACTGAATGTTTATAAAGACGGGAAGTCAAGCGTGGTTTTTAAGAGTGTTTACTGTGCACAAGATCTTAGCGTGATGGTGCATCTACTGGCGGGGCATCGATGCCCCGGGTGTGTGAGGACACTTTGATATGTACTTGTAAACAAGATAGTCTTATTTTTGTTACATGTGAAGGAGATAGCGGTCTTGAAGAGGCGACAAGGGACAATACTTCAATAAACATGGTTTTGAGTTACGAAAATTGATATCTGGATAAAACCCATTGGAGCAACAGTCGGTACCAGGAAGAGTATCCCTCCTGCTATTGAATCTCTGCTAAATATTAAGTGGGTCTACCTCCTGCTATTGAATCTCTAATTAAGTGGGTCTAACTAGCAATGATACTCTTAGATGGACATGATGAATGATGCATTTGGTTTGTCCTTGTTATAAACTGCTTACGTATCAGAGGAATGTGATGACCCGGAGTGAAGCAATAGTCTGAGACGCGTGTCCCACAATTTGCAATGATGCGGCTAGAAGAGAGGACAACAGGGTTTTTGAGAGATGTGTCCTAGTCAATGATGCATCTGGAAATGATGTTGTTGCTGTACTCTGTTGGTATTTTAAACTCTGATCAGGTTCTTCGTGTGTTGCTACTGTTACAGGATGAGGGTAAGAGGCTACTAGCGAGCATGTGTCATATTTGCGTGGCGCACCTATCAGAAAGAGTATACGTATGTGACCTAATTTACACATGATAGAAATAATATGCATATGTTAGATGTGTAGCTTATACATTTGATATTAAAGCACATGTTGGAGTATACATATGTGATAGTGTACATATGCGATAATGGGGATATGTAACGTGGCGAACACAAATGGGGTAATGTACACATACGACATTTGGGGGCACATGTGACATAGGAGATACATAAGATACTAAGAGTACATCATCATGAAGGACATACACGTGAACTAAAAGCCAAGTTAGAGGGGAGGGAGACAGACAAGCCACTACACAGAGTTAGGTGGATACACGGGGGAGCATTAGAGGACATACATGTTGATTTCCCACAGGCGATTACAACAGCAGAGTCCATCCAAATTCACGTGATTACAGGTATTCTTCGGTTTCCCCCCCTCCTGGTGTCACCTGGTAAAGACTGACCCAGGCTACGCCTCACAGGTGATGAGGGGAGAAAAAATAATAATCTCGTGGCCACAGCTAGTTACAATATTAACCAAAATAACTTGGGAGGATATCATGAACATTTTGCTGATATCTTTAGGGAACACGAAAAAGTTATTATACGGTACATATTTGAAAGAAAAATATATGAACGCTATTAAGGTTTTAATGTTATTATTGTCGTTAGTATCATCATTTCTACAATCCACCATATAAGTTAACATCTACCTGAATTGCAAGGAGCAGAACTTTCTGAAAGTTTTAGTGCTCCCAATAAAACCTAGATTTGTTTGTATAATATAGAAGATATATTTTATACATTATTATAATACTCTTACTTGAAAATAAATACTATCAACATGTAAATGAGCACTGTAAACAAATGTTATCTAACGCTTCTATAAACAGTTTTATGAATCAAGTTCACAGCTGAATAAGACGTCTCATAAATCAACGTGTTCGTACCATCTGACTGATTGCAAGGGTGTAATGATGCAGGTGTTGACTACTCTTCCGTGCTACGAGGAACAGTACAGGTTACCAAATAATCTTTGACTGCCATAATGTGAATAACTTAATGCCGAATTCTGCAGTGTGTTTCTGATGGCTTCTGATTGGCTGGAGAGTTTACGACGTAGTATTTGGCTGAGGACTTGGTACCATAAACCTTTTCAGACTGATTTTTGTAATAAATTATCGTGGTTACTCAGACTTCTGACCTTCCGTAAGGTTGAGGGGGAGACAGAAAGATAAGGTATAACCTTTGCAGGTAAAGGCTGGCCCAATCATCTTCTCTCAACGACTTTACGGTCATTCGTTGTTCCTGTCCATCACTCTAGTGCTGGCGGCGAGAAACAAAACGAAGCAACAAGAAAAAAAAAGGAAAAAATCACTAAGAACAATTTTTCTGAGCGTATAACTTTCTCGAAACAACAAGGCTTACAATTATAACATTTTAGTCTAAACTAGAGACCTGTTTCACCGATCTCCAAAATGTCTTTGTGTGAGATTGACAAATGTTTTCACATCACAATGACGCTCACACACACGTGTGTGACGAGGACGCTAGTGCAGCTGCGACACATCACTGTCGACACTTCTCACGTCTTATGGAGCTGCTGTCTCTTGGCCATCACTCACTTCACCGCCTGTGCGTTGCATCTGTCACAGCCTCCCAGAGACGCCAAAGCAACGTCTGCATATTCCGAATGCTTACACTCATACTTTATTTTATGAAGTTAGTCAGAATTTGTGTTTGCTTTCTGTTTTGACATTCGTCTTTCAGTAGTTCTACCACATGTGACAAGCATTTCCAGCTTTGTTACTGTGTTTCCAGTGTTATCGTAAATGTGTTTCCGTATTATTCACAGGTTTACTTGTAAAACATCCACGTGTGTGAGTGGATATCGTTTACAAATGTGTTTAAGATGTGTTTGCAGATGATATAATTCTCACAGGTACACGTATGCGTTCCTCCCACTTGTGAAAGCACATCCTCACAGGTATGTGCTGACGTCCTACATAAAGATGTGTGCTGACGTCACCCTTAAAGACGTGTAAATACGACATCCTCAAAGATTTATTTGATGTCATGCTAAAAGTGTGTGCTGACGCCATCTTAACAAGTGTAGCTCTGTAGGTCATATGTTGAGGTTACATGCACATACTGAAGCTACCGACACTATACACGGTTTGTTGACGCCAGTAACATCGCACGATGGGGATGACTCCACCTCCAGTTTTCTTTGATTATGTTAAACCAGAAGGTGTTGTGCTAGAACCAACTTTATTGCACTTTATCTTTTTTTTTTTCAGTGCGTGGAATTAATCTTTTGTACAACAGTAAAAGGAATTTGATCTATGTTGCATTTCCAGGAATTATTTTATCAACAAAAGTTTGGCTTGAAGAAAATCCTGGAAAGGGATATAGATCCAGGGACTTCATCCTTATATTGCTCCTATAACACTGTGATGTTTTGACCCCAGACAGAGAAGCGCCGTTTTCTTAACACGGGAAGTAAGACTTGTTGCTGTTGTTGTGCTGTCGTCTCGCACTGTCTACATCTTGAGGGGGTTAATGCATGTATTTTTACCGTCGCCACTCTGGTTCTGTGGATTTTTTTTTTACGGGTTGCTTTCGGTTTCTTCCAGTTTCTCAATCTTGTCATTTTTCTTCTATTCTTGAGAATTTTCCTTCAGCAGGTTCCTGACAGTTTCCCTTTTTTAGTCACCATTTTTTTCACATCACTCTGCAATTTGCATCAAAATGAAATTTCTTTTCCTTCATACTTTCACTTCCTGAAAGTCCTTTTTCTTTTATAATTTACAAGGTAACGTTATCAGTGCCTCTCGGTGTGACCGCGATGTTTATGTCCGTCGAAACAAGTTTGCTTTTTGTTTCCCAAGGTAAACTTTCGTTTACTCTGTGATGACGATGCATTTGGCTCTCGATTTAGTGTAACATAATACGTTCAATTCAATAATTTTCACAGGCACTTTTAAAGGTCAGCAGACACAGTATTTTTTTTCTACTTTTACGAATTGGTCCACTTACTGTATCATTTCAGACAGAGGAAACTACCCGTCACCTTGTTTTGAGAATTTCACAATTAACTGCCTCGTCGCATCTTCAAAATATACAAAAAGTAATAATTACAAAATATACACACGTTTCATCATATATTTATTGGATGTTCCAGTAGAGCAGAGAGAGCAAAGAGATGACCCAGCCTAAGGATCTGGGTGTGAGGGGACTGCCTTCGTTCAGTGCCTTCTGCATCTCACTCTCACAGATTCCGCCTCCTGTGGGAGACAGAGCGTCATGGTGAGTGGAAAGGTTCATGACGATAGTTTCTGCAGGAGTCATTGTTATTATGTACAAGGGGAAGGGCGAAACTCGCAGGTGTCATATAGCTGCTGGGGAAATGATAGAATGTGATTATGTTATACACGAGGAAGGAAGGAGAGGGTAGCTTCCATTGCTTGTTTCAAGAACCTCCTTTCTCAAGCATGAAGGCATCCTACTTGAAGGATGCAGCAGTCAGAAAGATGAGTACCTGTGGTGATTAATTGAGGTGAGTACCTGTTTAGAGTGCCTGCGGTGAGTTCCTGACGTGAGTTCCTGAGATGAGCACCTGAGGTGAATACATGAGTTAAGGATCTGAGGTGAGCAGTGTAGATGGATAGGCTGAGATTAGAATACAAACTCTTGTCAGATTTATACTGATATAGAAAAAAAGTATAAATTTACATATCGTCAACCAAAACAAATATCCAAGAGAAAATTATGTGGTCAACTTAACCCCAACAATAGCGAAACTAAGACAAAAACGCAAAAAAACTGCCAGCATTCCCTGGAAACTCTTTCTAAACACACTAACCTGAAACAAACTCTTGCAAAATCTGAATCCGAAAGGCCTACAGAGAATGTATTAAACACAACTATTCTAATAGAATAAAAAAAAAAACACTACAGTTAATAGTAATGGATTTCAGGAAGACGAAAAATTCCTGTTGGAGGAATGGATTCTTGATCCTCCGTTTTCTAATACTGGTCAACAGTAGGGGGGTCACCCATACTGTCTCTTCCCACAGTCGCTTAGTACTCAGAGCAGCTTAGTCCTTAATGAACAACTGTTTATTATAATTCATCTTGAGTTTATTACAAGTAATGTGAAACATTAATATTTATGGGTGAAACAGAGTATTGTTGTCAAGCATAAAAACAGTGCAGGTCGGAGAACAAACTGATTTAAGACAACGTTTCGTTCTGTGTAGAGCTTTATCAAGCCATCACTTAATAAAGCTCTACACAAGGTGAAATTTTGTCACAGTATAAGTTTACTCTATAACTTGTATCTTTTGTTTCCATGTCTATGTACATGTTGAACTTTTCCAGCAGATCTTCTTCACTTGGCTTCATCAGCAAGGATCGTTGTACTGCTCAAACTGAACTCATATTCGCGGTTGCTGTGGCACCGCTGAAGTTAATCACAAGAGCAATCAAATTATCGTCTTCACTGATGTTAGATATTACTAACATAAATTAGACAAATCTAGACAGGACATACATAAGTGAGATATACAGTGTGATGCAAATCTTAGGAAAATCAGATTGCTAAGTGAGTTTTGAAGCAAAATTTGCATCACATTGCTAATTCACATCAATGTATTTTTAATAATCGATAGGCTAAGTTATTTTTTTAAACAATTACTTTAAATATTTTTAAGTTTAAGAGAAAATCTGCAAAGGAATGCTAATTCAAGAGCATATTTTTTACTATTCCACTGGAAATAAATTTATTTTTGAAAACAATTTATTTAAAGATAATTAAGTTTAGGAAAAATATAATCATATATATTTATATATGCAAAAATTCCCCCCAAAATTCTGACGGATGTGTCTATAAGATTCCCTGTAAAATATGCGATAAAGTTTATTATGGTCAAACTGGTAAAAGTCTTGAAGATTAAAACAACATAAATATAGCATTAGAACTGGACAAGATTCTAATGCTCTATTTATTCATGTGAGAGACTTTAACCATTCAATTGATTTTCAAAATGCTGAGAAGGTTGTATCAAGCAAGTCCATGGTTGAGAGGAATATAATAGAATCATGTTTCATTAAAAGCAGTTTTGAAAATAATATGAATATTTCTTTTGGTTTATATAAATTGGATTCATTTATAATTAATAAAATTTGGGAAGAATTTAATGATAAATTGGACTAATCTTAATTCTTGGGAAGAGTTTCAGGTCCTTTCTTATGTTCCTCTTCACAGAGTCGTGAGATGTTACGCTACTGTGAGGTGTTGTCTTTGTTAGTGTGATGTGACTGTGAGGTGTATTCTGCCTCTTTATAAGCCTTCTTCTCACGCTTCCTTTTATAGTTCCTTGATAATGTGAGCAGTCACGAAAACGCTTGGAATTCTTCTATTTTTTCATAGTGGTTGTCTTGCATATTTATACATATATACATTCAATGTTTTTTATAGAAATTCGACTTTCTTGACGTGTTTGGTTAAAGAGAAGCTCCATAATATTCCTCTCTGAATACTAGCAGACATTATACATATATACATTCAATGTTTTTTATAGAAATTCGACTTTCTTGACGTGTTTGGTTAAAGAGAAGCTCCATAATATTCCTCTCTGAATACTAGCAGACAATTAGACGACAAATGACAGGTAGCGTGTATGTCTCGATTGGTGCTTTACGTATATAATAATAATAATAATAATAATAATAATAATAATAATAATAATAATAATAATCCTACTACTACTACTAATAATAATACATACTAATAATAATGACTTCTATTAATGTTAACATTTGTCAGTTTTACACATACTACTTACCTTGCTTCTCCCTTAAGATGGGCATCAGCTCGTTCCAGAAGGCACAGCCAGTGGCCCTGGGTCCCTTACCAATCCCTCTAGTGACGGCATTCCATTCGAAGTAGAACGGCTGCTCTCTTGTGTATAGCGGCCATTCAACGTTGGGGTCCACAGGTCGACTGTGTGTGACAAAGGTAAATGTTAGTGATACATATTCTCTCTCTCTCTCTCTCTCTCTCTCTCTCTCTCTCTCTCTCTCTCTCTCTCTCTCTATCGTTCTTTCTCTCCCCTCTTGCCTTCCTTCTTACCCTGTGGCTGCGAATTTCTTGTAGTAGCTCATGATACGGCGAGACAGGTCCACTTCGATGTCAGTGTATCCGTTGGACTTGTTGAGCGGCAACCCAAAGACATAGTCGATCTCGTCACCGTGTAGAACTCCCATCCACGACCCCCACGGGTTGAGCGAAGTCCTCTGAAGAACACAGGAATGCGAAGGCCTTAGTACCAGAGGGTTGGCTCAGTCGGGAGACTCCAAAGAATGAGGGCAACAACACCATGGCTACAACAGTGCCCACCTGGCCACCAAACTGAGTAGAAGACGACGTTTCGGTCCGTCATGGACCGTCTAGTTTCGTCATCAATTTTTAACACGAAAGACACTAGAATAGGACTAAACTTATACAGAAGGTAGATAGCAGAAGATTTTACGGTCTACATCGAGGTAATCTGCTGGGGACTAATGACAGTCTAGTCCTGGTCATACCGTTACTACTACTATTACTAATTCTATTGATAATACCACTACAACTATAACTACCGATACTACCAGTACTATTACTGGGTAGTTTGGCTCGTGTTTACTCAGAACTGCAAGCTTAACAACGCCAGTAGCCTTGGGTTATACAGCACAGGAGATATCGGAAGTTCCTGTCTCCGTCCGCTGGCGTGAGAGAAGGATACATCTCTCTCTAAGCCAAGCTGAGCATTATTATATGAGATTACCAGAGTCATGCAATTAGTAATCTTGTATTATCTACCTAAGAGAGACTACAATAAATTGCTGAGGATTAGTCATAAGCAAGGTTAACATAAATAGATATAAATAATTATGGTTTGTAATTATAACTATAATATATATATATATATATATATATATATATATATATATATATATATATATATATATTGTAGAGAGACTTGAAGAAGAAATTCCTGAAGTTCTCGAAGAACACATTGCTGGAGAAACACTTTTAGTTATTCATTTTTTCAATTAAGAATTTATTAAAATTTATAATTCATTAAAACGAATTAGTAGTTAATAACCAATTTAAAACAGCCGTGATTAGGTAATTAGCAGAGGCCACTCAGGTGAGAGGGAACGAGAAAGGACCCTGGCAAGCATTTGAAATTAGCTAATTGATCCGGGTCTTGTATCTGATGGGAGGAGGAAGTAGAGGGGAGACTACACCTATAATTAGCTGGTTAATTATGAGTTCACAGATGAGGGGAGAGGGATTGAAATTAGGTGTAACCAGGAAATTAATATACGAAACGAATTATCCTCCGAGAGGGGTTTCGCAGAAATAACAGTCATTGACGAGGGTGATTAGCGTGGGATTGGCATCCCACACTTAATTAAATGTAGAAGGTAACGCTGGAGGGAGAAACAGGCGTATAAAAATTTAATTCGAAGATTAATTAATTATTTTATGATTTAAGAAAAAAAAAGATTAATTGGAAATTAAAAAATAAAGAGACACATCAGATGTGATATTCAATGAGGACAAATTTCAATTACTCCCTTATGGAAAACTGGAGGAAATAATATCTGGGACGGAGTATACTACAAAAATTAGTGTGAAGGACTTGGGAGTATTAATGTCAAGAGGATCTTACCTTCAAGGATTATTAGTGTCACTATCACATCTGCAAGGAAAATGATAGGATGGATAATGAGAACCTTCTAATACAAGGGATACCAAGCCAGTGATGATCCTTTTTAAATCACTTGTTCTCTCTAGGCTGGAATACTGCTGTACACTAACAACTCCATTCAAGGCAGGTGAAATCGCAGATCTAGAGAATGTACAGAGAACCTTCACGACACATATAAGTTCAGCCAAACACCTTAATTACTTGGAACGCTTGAGGTCACTTGACCTGTACTCACTGGAGCGCAGGCGAGAGAGATGCATCATAATATACACCTGGAAAATCCTAGAGGGACTTGTCCCTAATCTGCACACAGAAATCACTCTCTAATAAAGCAAGAGACTGGGCAGACGGTGAAACATCCCCCAACGAAAAGTAGGGGCGCCATGAGTACACTAAGAGTAAACACAATAAATATCCTGGGTCCAAGACTGTTCATCAGCCTCCCACCAGGCACAGGGAAAATTACCAATAGACCCCTGGCTGTCTTCAAGAGGGAGCTGGACAGATACCTAATGTTAGTACCCGATCAGCCGGGCTGTGGTTCGTACGTTGGACTACGTGCGACCATCAGCAACAGCCTGGTTGATTAGGCCCTGATCCACCTGCAGGCCTGGTCATGGACCGGGCCGCGGTGGCGTTGACCCACGAAACATCCTCTAGGTAAAGTCCAGGTTGATGGAATTCAAAATCTAACAAATTTACCAAATCAGAATGCATAGCAGAGACGATAGATTACACAAATCAGGAAGTACACCAGAAAGAATACTTCACACAAATCAAGACCTATTCTAGAAAGAAGAGGTTACACAAATCCATAAGTTCACCAGGAAGAAGAGTTTACACAAATTAAGACCTCCACTAGAAAAGAGAGTTTACACAAATCAGGATGTACCGTATTTCCTCCTACACCATCATCGCTTCGCTCAAATATTTAATACATATTTTCCGTATTATTTCAGGCATCTCGGCCAGTACAGTTTCGTAACTTTATTCCTGTATTTAAAGGCATTTTTTATTCTTGTAATTTTTTTTTAAAAAGGCTGACTTGTGTAAGATGTTGCAGGTAAGATTCAATCTGTCAAAATGAAACACAAAGATTTGCCACTTTCAGGGTAAGTTTTGCGTTTTTCTTACAAGTCTTACGAACCTCCCGCAGGTCTTACGAGCCTCCCGCATGTTTTACGTACCTCCCGCATGTCTTACGAGCCTCCCGCATGTCTTACGAGCCTCCCGCATGCCTCACGTTTCTCCCATAAGTCTTTAAAAACAACAACTCATTTTTACTTAGCTAATCTCGGAGAGATTAGCTAAGTAAAAATTAATCTTCCACTTGTATTATGACCTGACTTACGAAAAGTTAATCGTATTTCCTCTGACCTGTCAGTTAGTTGTCATTTCTCATCTAGCATATGAGTTAGTTGTCGTATCTGTTCCAACGTGTTAGGTGTCATTTCTCATCTAACGTTTCAGTTAGGTGCCATTTCTCATCTAACGTTTCAGTTAGGTGTCATTTCTCATCTAACGTTTCAGTTAGGTGCCATTTCTCATCTAACGTTTCAGTTAGGTGTCATTTCTCATCTAACGTTTCAGTTAGGTGTCATTTCTCATCTAACGTTTCAGTTAGGTGCCATTTCTCACGTGTCTTTTCACATCCTCTGCTCAAAGGAATGAAAAAGAGTTAATGACTGTATCGAGCTAAACAAAACTGGCACTGCACCAGCTGGTGACTGCGCCAGCTAGTGACTGTGCCAGCTGGTGACCGCACCAGCTGGTGCAGTGGACACAATTTTCTGATAATACTTTTGGCTAATGCTGTTACTCATTATTGCTGTTTAAATATATTTTTATTGGATTTATTTTGAATTTACGCAATAATCCTGATGAAGTGTTGATTGCAACGCGAAAGGCTCTCTCCCTGTGGTCATTTTGCATCTTGTGTTATCTGTGACTTTCAGTATTTGTCAGTATGTTTGTATCATGGTATCACTTGTTTTCTGTCTATTATAGTTCTCTAGTCCTTTCCAGTTTTCCCTTTTTCTTATATATATGTCTTATTTGCTAACTCTCTCTCTCTCTCCACGGGAATAACAGTATTCAATATTCTTCATCTTATTTTGACTATTCATTGTGATTTAAACCGCTCGTACGAGGTAGGGGAGACTGGTAAACAATAGTCACTGTATCATCCCACTCATAACAAGCATAAACTCTGTCCTCCTGAAGAGCACTCTGATGGTTCAAGACAACAGCCAACCTTGATGATATTGACCCGGATATCAAGAACGTAACCTCAATCGAACTGCTGAATACAAATAGCGTAGAATATATATATGGAGCAGATTGAAAGCAATAATATTAAATGTAGATAAGGGTAACATTGCAAGGATGTTTAAAGGTGAAAGAGACAGACTGGATAACTAGTTGGGATCATAGGCGATAAACGCACGCAGTGCATATAAGACATTCGAATTGACTAGCAACCTCGAAGACCATGCATACCAACTACATACGAAGGCAGGAGGAAACTCAGAAATGCTGAAGAATTTGAAAGACGGCGATAGCACCTCTGACAAGTGAAAACGGCAGAATAACAAACAAACAACAGCAGAGGTACAGCGTTTGTACTCAACACAGCCTTCGGGTCCGTATTTACCGGTGAACATGACAGCGGCCTTCCCAGGCAGCACCATTTGTTTTCAGGGCTTGACGTTGACAAACTCAGTATTGATGACATTAGCAGCCTTGACACATAAAATACTGGGAGAAGCTGAATATCGACAAATGAAGCGGGCCTGATGAAATACCTGCCAGTTACGAAATTGTTTACCCACTTGCGTCAACATTTAACAAATCATTTGAAGAAGGCGAACACTGGAAACTACTCCTATATTTAAAAATATAAAAGATTACGATTCGGGGAAAATAGTCAATTTTCTGAAAAAATAGTAAACAAATAACATGAAACCCTAAAAAATTCAACAAAAGATCATGTCTGGCTAACATATTCGAGTTTTCAATTATAAATACGAAAATTAGGATGTAAACCTCCCAACAGACGTAATATATCTGGAATTCCGGAATCTCTTCAACAAGGCTTCCCGTCGAAGACTGACAGCCAAAAAAAAAAAAAATGGTATATGAGACAAACCTCATGCCAGGATAACTGAGTGCCTCACAGTCAGGAAGCACAGAGTGGTACATAACACTGAGGTATCTGAGTGGCTTCCTTTGAAGAGTCGAGTTCTCAAGAGATCTTAACAATGTAAACAAATGATCTATAATGCACTTGTTAGACCGCATCTATGCAATACAGTTTTGGTCTCCAAATTACATAAAAGATGACGATGTGCTGGAGGGGTACAGAGACGAGCACCATCACTCACAATTAAACCCATATGAAGAAAGACTTAAAGCACTCATTTTTTTTCTCACAGAAGACAGTTCTGTCTGTCCTATAAATTCAATACCATTTGTTTTAATATGGAATAAAATATTTTTTTTCCATATTTTTTTTGCGTCGGCAATGGACGGACTGAGTGGCGGGTAGGGAGAGAGCCTTCTGCTTTCTATCCTTAACTCAAACACATTGATAATACACGACAGCCCTTAATAGCTTTTAATCTCAACTGAAAGCCTCGGTGTGGACTTACAAATCCTCTGCTATCTGTCTTTTCCCATGCACTCTCTCTCACACTCTCTCACTCTCTCTTTACTCAAATATCCCTGGTACCTAACTCTTTTAAGGAAGACTTCAAAAATAAGAGCTGCAATAAATTGTGAAAATCCCCCATCATCTGTTAACACTGTCCACCTCGCAGTCACATTACCCAACACTTTATTACGGAAAAATAACGCAGTGTTATTGCTGCCCTGGAACACTAAATATATAATATATATATATATATATATATATATATATATATATATATATATATATATATTATATATATATATATATATATATATATATTTATATATATATATATATATATATATATATATATATATATATATATATATATATATATATATATATATATTGATGCGAAGAACGGGAGAGTACCTTGAGTTCTTTAGATGAAGAGTTCTTCAACAACTTGATAACATCCTTTTTTCCCTTCCTCTAAGGAAGGTTAGGAACTAAAGTTTACTTTATTTACGGGCGGATGAAATTTGTAAAATAATTATTGTATCATGATGTGTATTTTTGTTCGAGGCTTCGTTAGGTTGTGACGCTGATACTGAACATCCATGCATACCCCACAACACTGATACATCAACACTGACTCCACAACACTGATACATCAACACTGACTACACAACACTGCTACATCAACACTGCCTCCACAACACTGATACATCAACACTGCCTCCACAACACTGATACATCAACACTGACTCCATAACACTGATACATCAACACTCCCTCCACAACACTGATACATCAACACTGCCTCCACAACACTTATACATCAACACTGCCTCCACAACACTGATACATCAACACTGACTCCATAACACTGATACATCAACCCTCCCTCCACAAAAACTGATACATCAACACTGCCTCCACAACACTGATACATCAACACTGCCTCCACAACACTGATACATCAACACTGACTCCATAACACTGATACATCAACACTCCCTCCACAAAAACTGATACATCAACCCTCCCTCCACAACACTGATACATCAACACTGACTCCACATCATTCCACTATAAGACAACAAGTTCGTTACCGTGGTAACGTAGTAACGTGGTAACGAGGTAACGTGGTAACGTGGTAACGAGGATGCTGATTTCGAATCTGCATTCAGAATTAACCCAATACCTCAGAATTTTTAGTTAGTATTTCAAGTATTTTGTGTATTGCTGACGAGCTGGCGATAATTGAAAAAATCATGCGCATACCTTAGTTGCAGACTGTGCTCGATTTTCTTTTATAAACAATGGCAGGGAAAAAAATTCTTTGACTGAGAAGCCAGACGTGATGTGTTAATTCTAATTTCAGATTTGGAATCTGAACAGACTAGTTAATAAAGGACATATACAATTATCTCAGTAACAGTGTTGGGTAGTGTAATCTGTACCCGTACGAGAGTTACGATACTGGAGCATCGTCACATGCAAAATTATGAAACAAAACAGCATAACCCGTACGATAACCCGTACCCGTACAGGAGTTACGATACTGCGACATCATCACCTACAATAATCTGAATCTATGCTAGACCAGAGCAGAATATAATCCTCGATAACCCGTATTCGTACGGCAGTTACGATACTGAAACATGCTCACCTAACAATAACCCTAATCCGTGCTAGACACCCGTGCTAGACCAAAACAGTTCAAGACGTCCGATAACCTCCCCGTTGCTGCCGCTACGGTAGCCTCCGTACACAAACCTTCTGAGGAAGGAAATTCAAGAGGTAAAGGTTGACTGGGAATCCAGGAAGTGCGTGCAGATAATAATTCCATATTGTGGGATGTGTCAGAGGCAGAGGCAGGGAGGTCTGCCCGAGACAGCAGACAATGGCAGCGCTCCTATCTTCTCTCCGTTAATGCTATTTAATCGATCTATCTTTCCATTTTTTTCTGTGAATAAGACACATGTATGAGTTCCGTTGTTTTTTTTTTTTGCTAGTTATAAATTGTCATTTTTCTTATTTCTTCCTCATCTCCTCATTGTTTTTATTATGTTTTCCTATATCTATGTTATTATTATTATATTATTGTTTCATTATTTTTAATATAATAATAATGAATATTATTGATAAAAGTATTTTTTTATATTATTATTGTCATTATAAAAAAAAAAACATACCAAACATTTTCTCTCTTTCGTTTTGGACTTTACTAAAGTTGTAAACAAAATAACGTGGTATAAAATAAATAAAAACTGTCAAGTATTTTCATTTAATGGAGGTGACCGAGGTCTGCGGCCCTGGCTGAGGTCTGCGGCCCTGGCTGAGGTCTGCGGCCCTGGCTGAGGTCTGCGGCCCTGGCTGAGGTCTGCGGCCCTGGCTGAGGTCTGCGGCCCTGGCTGAGGTCTGCGGCCCTGGCTGAGGTCTGCGGCCCTGGCTGAGGTCTGCGGCCCTGGCTGAGGTCTGCGGCCCTGGCTGAGGTCTGCGGCCCTGGCTGAGGTCTGCGGCCCTGGCTGAGGTCTGCGGCCCTGGCTGAGGTCTGCGGCCCTGGCTGAAGTCTGCGGCCCTGGCTGAGGTCTGCGGCCCTGGCTGAGGTCTGCGGCCCTGGTTAAGGTCTGCAGCCCTGGCTAAGGTCTGCGGCCCTGGCTGAGGTCTGCGGCCCTATCTGAGATCTGCGGCCCTGGTTAAGGTCTGCAGCCCTGGCTGAGGTCTGCGGCCCTGGCTGAGGTCTGCGGCCCTGGCTGAGGTCTGCGGCCCTGGCTGAGGTCTGCGGCCCTGGTTAAGGTCTGCAGCCCTGGCTGAGGTCTGCGGCCCTGGCTGAGGTCTGCGGCCCTGGCTGAGGTCTGCGGCCCTGGCTGAGGTCTGCGGCCCTGGCTGAGGTCTGCGGCCCTGGCTGAGGTCTGCGGCCCTGGCTGAGGTCTGCGGCCCTGGCTGAGGTCTGCGGCCCTGGCTGAGGTCTGCGGCCCTGGTTAAGGTCTGCAGCCCTGGCTAAGGTCTGCAGCCCTGGCTAAGGTCTGCAGCCCTGGCTGAGGTCTGCGGCCCTGGCTGAGGTCTGCGGCCCTGGTTAAGGTCTGCAGCCCTGGCTAAGGTCTGCAGCCCTGGCTAAGGTCTGCGGCCTTGGCTGAGGTCTGTGGCCCTGGCCGAGGTATGAGACCGTGGCTGAGGTCTGCGGCCCTGGCTGAGGTCTGTGGCCCTGGCTGAGGTCTGCGGCCCTGGCTGAGGTCTGTGGCCCTGGCTGAGGTCTGTGGCCCTGGCTGAGGTCTGCGGCCCTGGCTGAGGTCTGTGGCCCTGGCTGAGGTCTGTGGCCCTGGCTGAGGTCTGTGGCCCTGGCTGAGGTCTGTGGCCCTGGCTGAGGTCTGTGGCCCTGGCTGAGGTCTGTGGCCCTGGCTGAGGTCTGTGGCCCTGGCTGAGGTCTGCGGTCCTGCCTTTCTGAGGAAAAAATAAAAGAAAAAAAACAAGCTGGATTTAGTAGTCGGGTTTCTGTAAATTCTCCTCGTCTTTACTGGCGGCTCTCAGGGGTGTTTTCTCTCCGTTGTTTCCCCTTCACGTGATCCTTCTTCTCTTTCCTTGTTCCCACTCCTCTCCTCTTTTCTTCCTTCTTCCCCTCGTCTCCCCTCATGAAACATGCACCGCGTCGGTAGCCAAGTGCTGGAAGTGACTGTCCTCCTTCAAGGGTGGTGGCCCTTCAGAGCCCGTGTTGGCGTCTGGATCTAAGAAATTTGAACTATCCCGTAATAGAACATTGCTTACCATTCCCTATGTGCTGTGTGACCTACGTTAGTTCAGCGCTTCCTTATGAAAACGGCAGTAATGAGGTACCTGTCTGGCCACCACTATCAGCGAGATTTGTGCCGTAAGTCGCAGTCTTGAACTTTCCTCAATATATATATATATATATATATATATATAGGCTAGTGAGAGTATAGGCAATGGGGTCGAAGATGTATGGGGTAGGTTTTAGAATGTAGTGTTAGTGTGTTCAGCAGAAGTTTGTGGTTAAAGGAAAGTGGGTGCGAAAGGGAAGAAGAGCGATTGGTGGAATGATGTAAAGAGAGTAGTAAGGGAGAAAAAGTTAGCAAATGAGAGGTTTTTACAAAGAAGTGATGCAAGGAAGGGAGAGTATATGGTGATAAAAAAAGAGGTTAAGAGAGTGGTGAAGCAATTTAAAAAGAGAGCAAATGAGAGAGTGAGATGTTATCAACAAATAACAAGAAATAACAACAAATAATAAGAAAAAGTTTTGGAGTGAGATTAATAAGTTGAGGAAAAGAATGGATTTGACAGTTAAAAATAGGAGAGGAGAGTTATTAAATGGAGAGTTAGAGGTATCGGGAAGATGGAGGGAATATTTTGAGGAATTGTTAACTGTTGATGAAGATAGAGAAGCTGTGATTTCGTGTATAGGGCAAGGAGGAATAACATCTTGTAGGAGTGTGGAAGAGCCAGTTGTGGGTGTAGGGGAAGTTCGTGAGGCAGTGGGTAGAATGAAAGGGGGTAAAGCAGCTGGGATTGATGGGATAAAGATAGAAATGTTAAAAGCAGGTGGGGATATAGTTTTGGAGTGGTTGGTGCTATTATTTAATAAATGTATGGAAGAGGGTAAGGTACCTAGGGATTGGCAGAGAGCGTGTATTGTTCCTTTGTATAAAGGCAAAAGGGACAAAACAGAGTGTAAAAATTATAGGGGAATAAGTCTGTTGAGTGTACCTGGTAAAGTGTATGGTAGAGTTATTATTGAAAGAATTAAGAGTAAGACGGAGAGTAGTATAGCAGATGAACAAGGGGGCTTTAGGAAAGGTAGGGGGTGTGTAGACCAAGTGTTTACAGTGAAACATATAGGTGAACAGTATTTGGATAAGGGTAAGGAAGTTTTTGTGGCATTTATGGATTTGGAAAAGGCGTATGATAGGGTAGATAGGGGGGCAATGTGGCAGATGTTGCAGGTGTATGGAATAGGAGGTAGGTTACTGAAAACAAGGATGTGTGATGTCACCGTTCAATATATTTATAGATGGGGTTGGAAGAGAAGTGAATGCGCAGGAGTTGGAAAGAGGTGGGGGGTTAAAAGATAAAGAATCTAACACAAAGTGGGTGTTGTCACAGTTGCTCTTTGCTGATGACACTGTGCTTTTGGGGGATTCTGAAGAGAAGTTGCAGAGGTTGGTGGATGAGTTTGGTAGGGTGTGTAAAAGAAGAAAATTGAAAGCGAATATAGGAAAGAGTAAGGTGTGGAGGCAGTGGAGATGTCATGTCTGAGGTCAATGTGTGGTGTGAATATAATGCAGAGAATTCGTAGTTTGGAAATTAGGAGGAGGTGCGGGATTACCAAAACTATTATCCAGAGGGCTGAGGAGGGGTTGTTGAGGTGGTTCAGACATGTAGAGAGGCTGGAACAAAATAGAATGACTTCGAGAGTGTATAAATCTGTAGTGGAGGGAATGCGGGGTAGGGGTTGGCCTAGGAAAAGTTGGACTGAGGGGGTAAAGGAGGTTTTGTGTGCGAAGGGCTTGGATTTCCAGCAAGCATGTGTGAACGTGTTTGATAGGAGTGAATGGAGACAAATGGTTTTTAGGACTTGACGTGCTGTTGGAGTGTGAGCAAAGTAACATTTATGAAGGGATCAGGGAAACCGGCAGGCCGGACTTGAGTCCTGGAGATGGGCCACCCTAATATATATATATATATATATATATATATATATATATATATATATATATATATATATATATATATATATATATATAAATGGGGATGGTGGGAGTGCTGGGTGTGACTCTGACCGTTGGCCCACATTCTGAGAGAGCCAGCAGCAGCAGGGACAGACCCGCACTGCGCTATTCTGAGAAAACTTCCCCTCACTCCTTCAGTTGCAGCCTTGCAACATTGCATAGTTCCTGATGACGCAGTGAGAAATGTGAAAGTACTTGAGCTAACGATTTCCACCACCCGTGACTTGTCTTGCATATTTTTTTTTTTTTTATTAACACATCGGCCGATTCCCACCAAGGCAGGGTGGCCCGAAAAAGAAAAACTTTCATCATCATTCACTCCATCACTGTCTTGCCAGAAGGGTGCTTTACACTACAGTTATAAAACTGCAACATTAACACCCCTCCTTCAGAGTGCCGGCACTGTACTTCCCATCTCCAGAACTCAAGTCCGGCCTGCCGGTTTCCCTGAATCCCTTCATAAATGTTACTTTGCTCACACTCCAACAGCACGTCAAGTATTAAAAACCATATGCCTCCATTCACTCCTATCAAATACGCTCACACATGCTTGCTGGAAGTCCAAGCCCTCGCACACAAAACTTCCTTTACCCCTCCCTCCAACCTTTCCTAGGCCGACCCCTACCCCGCCTTCCCTCCACTACAGATTTATACACTCTCGAAGTCACTCTGTCTCGTTCCATTCTCTCTACATGTCCAAACCACCTCAACAACCCCTCCTCAGCTCTCTGAACAATCGTTTTGGTAATCCGCACCTCCTCCTAATTTCCAAACTCCGAATTCTCTGCATTATATTCACACCACACATTGACCTCAGACATGACATCTCCACTGCCTCCAGCCTTCTCCTCGTTGCAACATTCATCACCCATGCTTCACACCCATATAAGAGCGTTGGTATAACTATACTCTCATACATTCCCTCTTTACTTCCATGGACAAGGTTCTTTGTCTCCACAGACTCCGAAGTGCTCCACTCACCCTTTTCCCCTCATCAATTCTATGATTCACCTCATCCTTCATAGACCCATCCGCCGACATGTCCACTCCCAAATATCTGAATACATTCACCTCCTCCATACTCTCTCCTTCCAATCTGATATCCAATCTTTCGTCACCTATTCTTTTTGTTATCCTCATCACCTTACTCTTTCCTATATTCACTTTCAATTTTCTTCTTTTACACACCCTACCAAATTCATCCACCAACCTCTGCAGCTTCTCTTCAGAATCTCCCAAAAGCACAGTGTCATCAGCAAAAGCAACTGTGACAACTCCCACTTTGTATTTGCTTCTTTATATTTTAGCCCAACACCTCTTGCCAAGACCCTCGCATTCACTTCTCTTACAACCCCATCTATAAATATATTGAACAACCACGGTGACATCACACATCCTTGTCTAAGGCCCACTTTTACTGGGAAATAGTCCCCTTCCCTCCTACACACTCTAACCTGAGCCTCACTATCCTCATAAAAACTCTTCACTGCTTTCAGTAACCTTCCTCCTATTCCATACACCTGCAACATCTGCCACATTGCCCCCTATCTACCCTATCATACGCCTTTTCCAAATCCATAAATGCCACAAAACATCTTTACCCTTATACAAATACTGTTCACCTATATGTTTCACTGTAAACACTTGGTCTACACACCCCTACCTTTCCTAAAGCCCCCTTGTTCATCTGCTATCCTGCTTTCTGTTTTACTCTTAATTCTTTCAATAATAACTCTACCATACACTTTACCAGGTACACTCAACAGACTTATTCCCCTATAATTTTTGCACTCTCTTTTGTCCCCTTTGCCTTTATACAAAGGAACAATACACGCTCTCTGCCAATCCCTAGGTACCTTACCCTCTTCCATACATTTATTAAATAATAGCACCAACCACTCCAAAATTATATCCCCACCTGCTTTTAACATTTCTATCTTTATCCCATCAATTCCAGCTGCCTTACCCCCTTTCATTCTACCCACTGCCTCACGAACTTCCCTACACCCACAACTGGCTCTTCCACACTCCTACAAGATGTTATTCCTCCTTGCCCTACACACGAAATCACAGCTTCCCTGTCTTCATCAACATTTAACAAATCCTCAAAATATTCTCTCCATCTTCCCGATACCTCTAACTCTCCATTTAATAACTCTCCTCTCCTATTTTTAACTGTCAAATCCATTTGTTCTCTAGGCTTCCTCAACTTATTAATCTCATTCCAAAACTTTTTCTTATTTTCAACAAAATTTGCTGATAACATCTCACCCACTCTCTCATCTGCTCTCTTTTACATTGCTTCACCACTCTTTTAACCTCTCTTTTCTCTCCATATACTCTTCCCTCCTTGCATCACTTCTACTTTGTAAAAACCTCTCATATGCTAACTTTTCTCCTTACTACTCTCTTTACATCATCATTCCACCAATCGCTCCTCTTCCCTCCCGCACCCACTCGCCTGTAACCACAAACTTCTGCTGAACACTCTAACACTACATTTTTAAATCTACCCCATACATTTTCGACCCCATTGCCTACACTCTCACTAGCCCATCTATCCTCCAATAGTTGTTTATATCTTACCCTAACTGCCTCCTCTTTTAGTTTATAAACCTTCACCTCTCTTTTACTTACTGATTCTATTTTCCTTGTATCCCATCTACCTTTTACTCCCACTGTAGCTATAACTAAAAAGTGATCTGATATATCTGTAGCCCCTCTATAAACATGTACATCCTGAAGTCTACTCAACAGTCTTTTATCTACCAATACATAGTCCAACAAACTACTGTCATTACGCCCTACATCATATCTTGTATACTTATTTATCCTCTTTTTCTTAAAATATGTATTACCTATAACTAAACCCCTTTCTATACAAAGTTCAATCAAAGGGCTCCCATTATCATTTACACCTGGCACCCCAAACTTACCTACTACACCCTCTCTGCATGTTTCTCCCACTTTAGCATTTAGGTCCCCTACCACAATTACTCTCTCATTTGGTTCAAAAGTTCCTATACATTCGCTTAACATCTCCCAAAATCTCTCTCTCTCCTCTACACTCCTCTCTTCTCCAGGTGCATACACGCTTATTATGACCCACTTTTCGCATCCGACCCTTATTTTAATCCACATAATCCTTGAATTTACACATTTATATTCCCTCTTTTCCTTCCATAACTGATCCTTCAACATTATTGCTACCCCTTCCTTAGCTCTAACTCTCTCAGATACTCCTGACTTAATCCCATTTATTTCTCCCCACTGAAACTCGCCTACCCCCTTCAGCTTTGTTTCGCTTAGGGCCAGGACATCCAACTTCTTTTCATTCATAACATCGGCAATCATCTCTTTCTTATCATCCGCACTACATCCACGCACATTCAGACAACCCAATATATACATATACATATATATACATATATATATATGTGTGTGTGTGTGTGTGTGTGTGCGCGCGCGCTCACCTATTTGTGGCTGCAGGGGTCGAGTATCATAGAGCCCCTGGCCCGGCCTCTTCGCTGGCTGCTTCTAGGTCCACTCTCTTCCCCTTCTACACGAGCTTTATCGATCTTACCTCCACTACATCACTCCAGATTGTTCCACTTCCTGACAACTCTATGACTGAAGAAATACTTCCTAACATCCCTGTATGTGTGTGTGTGTGTGTGTAACTGTGTATACCAACACATTAGTATAATCACACTAATATACTCGTACACAAGACTGTACTCGACTGCCTGAGATCTACCTAAGTGCGTTACGTGTTCATTACTTAACGAATTATTACCTTGCAGAGTGCAAGCCAAACACTCACACAAATGTTCCTGTTATTCCTCTGTTTCTTCTCTCAACTGCACTAATATTGTTGGTAATAGATACCGACAAATTGGTTTAGAAAGAAACGTGAGCGAACACTAGGACATATTTATTAGAAAACATTTCGGTCGTGGGACCTTGATTACAGTGTTTACTCACGTGTCTGTCTCGACCACTAATACTGTTTTACTTATCTGAGTAGAAACTGCGATCTTTCGTCAGATATTGTGGAGGAGAGTTAGGTATTAAGTTTTAGAGTAGGAAAGAGCCACTTTAAGCTCTAGACGAGGGTGCGTCAGCCAGACTTAAAGGACAAGTGGGACTCAAGAAGTCTTAAAAGATTATTCTACTTTACAACGTCTTAAAAAAAAAGTGTCTTTTAAATCTTAAAAGAAGAGAGCCTCAACTAAATCCTAGTAGCTGCAGACGCTGGTCCCGCACTCACATAACAAGATACTCACAAATACTTTCTATAATCCAGATAAATGGTTCTGAGAACCGACAGGTTGATATATTAGACACATGTGCAACACTTGGGTATCTTTTTGTGTAAACGTTTCGCTACACAGTGGCTTCATCAGTCCAGTACAAAGAAGAATGGTGAAGATAAGGAGTTTGAGGTGATCAGTCCCTCAGCCTGGAGTTGATGTAATCAGTCCATCAAAATGTTGGACTGATTATATCGACTCCTGGCTGAGGGTCTGATTACCTCAAACTCCTGATCTTCACCATTTTTCGTTGTACTGGGCTCGTGTGGCCACTGTATAGCGATACGTTTCCGCGGTAAAGATACCCAAGTGTTTCTCATGCGCCTAATTTATCATCTTCTTGAATCCCTCCAGTAAGCTTACTTACGTGGGTGAAGAAGTAATAGTAGACGGTGCCGCCAGCCTCGGAATACAGGTAGGCGAAGAGGTTAGAGGGACAGATGAAGAAGTAGTCGCCCACCACGTCTGCCACGGCCTTCTGGTTGAGGAAGCCATCTTCTATGTTGTCCCAGTCCGTATACTGAAGGAATAAGTTCAATTCAATGCTATTGAACTTGTGGTGGCGATAATCGATTAGTAACGGTAAGCATGAACTGCGCACACACACACGCACACACACACACACACAGGAGCTGTGACTCGACCCCTGCACCCACATATAGGTGAGTAAACATAGTAAACATACATGCACACACACATACAGAAAATTGATAAATATTTTTTGTTAAAAATGCTTGAAACGCCTATGCCGCAAATGCTCAAATTTAGCCACACATCCAGTAACTCCACACACCTATACAAGAAATAGAAGAAAGAAGAATAACAGAGAAAAGAAAAACACTGCTAAAGAATGAAAGTGAAGGATAATAGCGAGAGAGAAAGAGAGAGAGAGTGAAAGGAGTCCCACCTGGAAAATGATAGCTTCTTTCTCGATGGCCGACCAGTCCTTGAAGATTTCGTTGATGATCTCAAGGAACTTGTCTCTCTGTAGGTCCGTGGCCTCATCTTTGTTGAAATAACTTAAGAAGTCGTACAGCATGAAGTAGGTACCTGGAGGAATACCTAGAGGTTAGCGAGGATACCTGAAGGAGGTACCTGGAGGAATACCTAGAGGTTAGCGAGGATACCTGAAGGAGGTACCTGGAGGAATACCTAGAGGTTAGCGAGGATACCTGAAGTAGGTAGCTGGAGGAATACCTAGAGGTTAGCGAGGATACCTAAAGTAGGTACCTGGGGAATAGCTAGAGGTTAGCGAGGATACGTGAGTAAGGCTTATGGGGAACACCTAGCTGATGAGAATACCCGAGTTAGATACATAAAAAATACTTAGAAGTTAGTGATAATTCTCGACTATGTTACCCGGGGGGGATACCCAGAGGTTAACGAGAGTACTGGAATAAGACACAGGGGAAAGATAATTAGGGATTAATGAGATATCCCCCCCCAAAAGTCAATGGAAAGTGAGGAGTGGTATTAAACTGGGCAATAGATACCCACAAACTAGTTTAAAAAGACACGTGAACAAACACTAGGACATATTTATTGGAAAACGTTTCGGTCCTGGGACCTTGATCAAGGTCCCAGGACCGAAACGTTTTCTAAAACTAAGAAGGAGAGAGAAATTAAGAAGACACAGGGAGGAGGGGGGGTGGCCTTGTCTCTCTGGGCATACTGGGGGTACCCGCCCCCTTCACCCACTTCCTGGTGGTGCAGGAGGGGAAGGGTCCCCCCCCCACGCTGTGTTGTGAAGGGCCCTCCGTGTCTCCGCACGGAGTCAGAGAGACACGGTTACACCAGTGATCGTGCCACTGACCTTCTGCTGTTTACACTATTTATATGCCTGACCTTCTCAAGGCCGTTGCTTCTTCACTCTCGGAATGTTGCGTCTCCCTCTTCCTCTCCCTTCCCCCCTCCATTCGTCTCTGTTTCTGTATCTCTGTTTCTCTATCTCTCTCTCTCTTTCTCTCTAATGAACTAGATTATTATATTATTATAATGAACTAGAATCCTTATATTTATATTTTTGCACTTCAAACGACTTTTAAAGCCACTAAATTAATATTTAAAATGTATTTTCACACTAGTGCACCTTTAAATTTTATTCATAGATTTGTAACTACTTTAAAAATATAAATGGTAGTCTAACCTATATACATTATAATTAATATATATATATATATATATATATATATATATATATATATATATATATATATATATATATATAGATAATAAATAGATAGCAACACCAAGGGTATTTCCGTCATCCGTACTAAGGCATTTCGTAGAACTCGTTTCACCATCATCAGTGATATAAAAGAACAAAGACTATGTATTCATAGAAACTGTTCATCAATGATGTGTTCAAGCATAAAAGCAAAGCTGTTGAGGCACATGTATACAGTTAGGAAGGACAGCGAGTCTGTACATCATTCTTGATCATGGGCGCCCGACACCGAAAAATTCTCTAATAATGCGATGGTTCCACATATACGAGCAGCACTACACAATGAGACAGCTGGGTAATGATTACTCTATTGTTGAAGGTTGTACATATATCCACTGTGATGCAGAGATACAATACCTCTCTTGGTGATCAGTCTCAATGTTAATCCCCAGAGAGAGGGGAGAGCGAGAGAGAATGTTACTACACCTGATACGTGCTCTTCACACTCCACAAAGACAAGGTACACCTGCACACAGTAATTCCTCAGTCAGTAAGACTCCTTCAGTTATTAATTCATCAGACAGTAATTCCTCAGTTGACTGATAATTTAACACACACACAGACTTGGTAATCATGTATATCTCCAGAAAACAATGATTAGGTCTTCCTGAAGGTGGACCTTCAAGAGGATGCCTGTTTTGTTTTCTTCTTCCTCCAACTTTTCTTGTTCCTCCAACTTTTTCTCTTCCTCGAGAACGCCTCACATTCAAATTTTCAACAGTTGTGTACGGTAACAGGGACCAAATTCGTGGCATGTTCACGTGCCCTGTGACCAGAGGTGTTGAGGCCATTCCCAGCATCATGGAATGGCTGGGATAACTTCCAAAATCCTCAGTGGCGGAACTTCAAACCTTCACAAAAGATGACAAAACATTCAACGACGGAGAAAAGTGAACTTCAGCTGTGTTGGTGCTGCAGGTTTGGCCATTTTTGGTTTGAAATGGTGTGACATTTTTTCTTCTCGTTAAATCACGTTAAATAATTTTCAGCTTACCTTTTCTGAACAACTTCAATATTTAATGGCTGATGTATCTTAGGGCCAGGATAGTAATTATTAAGTTTCGTTTACGTGCTGGTAAAAAAAAAAAAAAGAAATGTCAACTGGTTAGTCTAGTTAAGTCTTACTTAGAGAAACGTTCCGCTGATTGTGGCCTGAGAAAGTTCCAATTTTTTTAAGAGACTGGAGAAATGGAAACACTGCTTTTCATTAGATAACTTTTGAGTGTCGCATCGGATCAGCTTCAAACTTCCATGTTCACAACCTGACAGAACAATCTTAGAGACTTCAAGCTTGTGAAATTTACAATATTGGTTCCTTTGAGAGATTTCAAATTTGGAAATTAGCTTCCATGTGATGACTCGTGAATGCCTCTTCTGATTCCCTTCAAATTTTCGTCACTAATATTTAACTGCATCAACTGCATTAACTGCATCACTATTCCAATTGCGTGCAATGAAGCACTAGGAACTGGGGTTGTGCAATACCGGGATACCTTCCTCGCACCAACCACAGTATATCTACTTTCTCATCTGTTTGGGGTGAATTTTACTGCAAATATTTCTGAAAGTAATAAACTTGGAAACGGAAATAATGCAAGTAATTAGTAAAATCCCCAGATTAATATTTTAGTGACACAGTCGGTTCAGATGGTCGTGTTGTAGATGTATTCAAGGTGCTAAGTGTTGATACTACCTCACACCTGGGTTGTAGTCATTTAAAATCGTCAGTGTCTACTTATTTGTGACTGCTGCTGCTGCTGCTGCAGGGTCTACTATGTCCTTGCAACTTGAGCACTATCATGCCTATTATTAAACCTACCACGTACTGGTGTATTGATTCTTCAATGCTGTATCACTGTTTACTTACGCTCACTCACTCACTCGTACAGCATATTTACTGACTCAGTCACTCATTCACTAGCTCATTCACTCACTCGCCTACTCATTCACTCACTCTCAGTTTTAAAAGATGTTGGAAAAAAATATAGCTCTTGCATGTGGTTCAGCATAGATTTTCTTACTCGCTGAGATTTAATCCCCCGTCTCAGAAACCTCGACAAGTTCCGTCAAAGTTAAGGAGCGGAAAAACAAATTAAAGCTCATGTCCCAGCTTAAAAAAAAAAAAACTAGAATAGACATGAACACGACGTAAAAAAAATATAGAAGACGTGAGGGAACCGGGTCAAAGATATGCAAGAGATATAAAAATATAAACTAATAATGAGCTACAGTGATCTTAAAGGAATGTTTAATTAGGTGGGGGTAGTAAAATGCTGTAATTATTTACCAAGAGGAGGTACTGAAGAAAACTGAAAAGGTAATGTGATAGACTAGAAAAAGAGGCCGGGAGCCTGGTCTGGTTCTCAGTCCTGTTAGAGTATCCTCCTGCCAGGTTATATTAATGAAATTTGGGTCGTGAACCCCAACATTGTCCTTCAGACACTCAGCATCACACACACACACACACACACACACACAAACACACACACATATATATATATATATATATATATATATATATATATATATATATATATATATATATATATATATAAAGAACTTAAAAGGCTGTACAATACTAGACATAAAAGCGTCTTGGAAGATAGCCTCGAGACAAGCAACAAGAGGAACAATCTTCATCCTGTAATATAAAAGCGAGTTTCTAGAGCTGGAACTTGGTCTATTGTAGAGCAGTTGAAAGAAAGACCGGCATGCGAGTCTCCTAGGAAGCTACACCAACATTCCTTGCTTTCTTAAACAATATTCATTTCACTGTCATGAATATTTTTTTCCTTTATTTGACATGCAACATTTATCATGTTGCCATAAATCTTTGTGTTCTCTTAAATGAACTTGATTTATCTCGTTGATGTAAATCTTCCAGGATTTTTTTTTTTTTGCTGTAAAGTATTTAGGGAATTTTTATAAAATGAGTACCATTGGTTTAATAATATGATCTTGAGAAAGTGGAAAGCTTAGAGAGAGAGAGAGAGAGAGAGAGAGAGAGAGAGAGAGAGAGAGAGAGAGAGAGAGAGAGAGAAATTGTGTTTACTTGATGAGAAGGATGGGAGGGAGGCAGTGTGTGTGTGTACTCACCTAATTGTACTCACCTAATTGTGGTTGCAGGGGTCGAGACTCAGCTCCTGGCCCCGCCTCTTCGCTGTCCGCTACTGGGTCTCTGCTCTCCCTGCTCCATGAGCTTTATCACACCTTGTCTTAAAACTATGTATGGTTCCTGCCTCCACTATATCTTTCTCTAGACTATTCCACTTCCTGACTACTCTGTGGCTGAAGAAATGCTTCCTAACATCCCTTTGACTCATCTGAGTCTTCAGCTTCCAGTTGTGTCCCCTTGTTTCTGTGTTCCTTCTCTGGAACATCCTGTCACTGTCTACCTTGTCGATTCCCCGCAGTATTTTGTATGTCGTTATCATGTCTCCTCTGACCCTTCTTTCCTCGAGTGTTGTTAGTCCTATTTCCCTCAACCTTTCTTCATAGGACAGACCCCTGAGTTGTGGAACTAACCTTGTCGCAAACCTTTTCACTTTCTCTAGTTTCTTTACGTGCTTGACCAGGTGTGGGTTGCAGACTGGTGCTGCATATTCTAGTATGGGCCTGACGTACACGGTGTACAGTGTCTTGAACGATTCCTTGTTAAGGTAACGGAACGCTAATCTTAGGTTTGCCAGTCGCCCATATGCTGCCGCAGTTATCTGGTTGATGTGTGCCTCCGGAGACCCCAATGTCTTTCTCCTTTGCCGAGGTTTGTAGCCTTTGTTCGCCTAGCCTGTACTCTGTCAGCGGTCTTCTTTGCCCTTCTCCGATCTTCATGACTTTGCATTTGGTGGGATTGAATTCGAGAAGCCAGTTGCTAGACCAGATGTCAAGCTTGTCCAGGTCTGTTTGCAGCCCTGCCTGGTCCTCTTCCGATGTGATTCTCCTCATTAATTTCACATCATCTGCGAACAGAGACACTTCTGAGTCTATCCCGTCCGTCATGTCATTTACATATACCAAGAATAGCACTGGTCCTAGGACTGACCCCTGCGGTACGCCGCTCGTCACAGGCGCCCACTGTGATACCTCATCACGCACCATGACCCGTTGTTGCCTCCCTGTGAGGTATTCCCTGTGTGTGTGTGTGTGTGTGTGTGTGTGTGTGTGTGTGTGTGTGCGTATTTTATGAAACGCTAATGTCTTCCCTGCTCATTATATCCTCCGCATCACCAACACCCCACCCTCACCACCACCAACACTACACCCTCCCCATCACCAACACTACACCCTCACCACCACCAACACAACACCCTCCCCATCACCAACACTCCACCATCCCCACCACCAACACTCCACCATCGCCACCACCAACACTACACCCTCCCCATCACCAACACTATACCCTCCCCATAACTAACAATACACCATCCCCACCACCATCACTACACTCTCCCCACCACCAACACTCAACTCTCCCCACCACAATCATACTTGCTTCTTTCCCCCTCCATATGTTGTGACTTATTCATCACCAACCTCTCTGCTGCCATCTTTACTCCTATGTATCGTTAACTTCTGCAATAATTTGTGTTTAGTCTGACGTCCAAGTTTTTATTCCCTATACTTCTATTTACTCCAGGTAGGTAGGTAGGTAGGTAGGTAGGTAGGTAGATAGGTAGGTAGATAGGAAAGTAGGTAGGTAGGCAGGTAAGTACTCTCATCGTCTTGAGCTTTTTCTGCGTTCGTTTTCAGCGTCCTTGCTGAGTCGCTCCACTGAGCTTCGTCAAGGTGGTATCGAGGCTCCACTGAGCTTCGTCAAGGTGGTATCGAGGCTCCACTGAGCTTCGTCAAGGTGGTATCGAGGCTCCACTGAGCTTCGTCAAGGTGGTATCGAGGCTCCGCTCAGAGCTGCGCTGCGCGGTCTTACAGTAAATAAAAGGAATTCTTGGATACACCATTCGTACTTAATTGAATAAGTTGCATTCAACTTCCTTCTTTAACACACCTTCCCACACTTCTCAGTCAACTTCTTCAGCAACCTCTCTTTCGTAACCCGTGGACGACCTTCAAACAACTATGGCCACGACTCCCACAAGTCACTGCCAATAAACACATTAGGACCTCACTGCAGTGACATCATACATTCCTGTGTCATATATGTGGTGGTAAATGTTGTCCTTGCCAAATATGTAAGTCCTATTAATGTTGAAAATACATCTTCCCAATGGTAAGTGGTAGCCTCCACACCTGCCAGTGGTAGCCTACACACCTGCCAGTGGTAGCCTACACACCTGCCAGTGGTAGCCTACACACCTGCCAGTTGTATTCTCCACACCTGCCAGTGGTAGCCTACACACCTGCCAGTTGTATTCTCCACACCTGCCAGTGGTAGCCTACACACCTGCCAGTTGTATTCTCCACACCTGCCAGTGGTAGCCTACACACCTGCCAGTTGTATTCTCCACACCTGCCAGTGGTAGCCTACACACCTGCCAGTTGTATTCTCCACACCTGCCAGTGGTAGCCTACACACCTGCCAGTGGTAGCCTACACACCTGCCAGTTGTATTCTCCACACCTGCCAGTGGTAAACTCATACCTGTCAATTGTAGCCTCACTCCTGTCAGTAGTAGTCTACACACCTGCCAGTGGTGGACTCCACAGCTGCCAGTGGTAACCTCCACACCTGTCAGTATTAACCTCCACGCCTGTCAGTTGTAACCTCAGACAACAGTATAAGATAACAGCACTAAACAACAGCATAAGATAACAGCACTAAACAACAGCATAAGATAACAGCACTAAGCAACAGCATAAGATAATAGCACTAAACAACAGCATAAGATAACAGCACTAAACAACAGCATAAGATAAATCACAACATAGATAACACTAAACAACAAGATACAGCATAAGTAAGATAACACACTAAACAACAGCATAAGATAATAGCACTAAACAACAGCATAAGATAACAGCACTAAACAACAGCATAAGATAACAGCACTAACAACACAAAGATAACAGCACTAAACAACAGCATAAGATAACACTAAACAACAGCATAAGATAACAGCACTAAACAACAGCATAAGATAACAGCACTAAACAACAGCATAAGATAACAGCACTAAACAACAGCATAAGATAACAGCACTAAACAACAGCATAAGATAACAGCACTAAACAACAGCATAAGATAACAGCACTAAACAACAGAATAAGATAACAGCACTAAACAACAGCATAAGATAACAGCACTAAACAACAGCATAAAATAACAGCACTAAACAAAAGCATAAGATAACAGCGCTAAACAACAGCATAAGATAACAGCACTAAACAACAGCATAAGATAACAGCATAAGATAACAGCACTAAACAACAGCATAAGATAACAGCACTAAACAACAGCATAAGATAACAGCATAAGATAACAGCACTAAACAACAGCATAAGATAACAGCGCTAAACAACAGCATAAGATAACAGCACTAAACAACAGCATAAGATAACAGCATAAGATAACAGCATAAGATAACAGCACTAAACAACAGCATAAGATAACAGCACTGAACAACAGCATAAGATAACAGCACTAAACAACAGCATAAGATAACAGCCTCAGAATGAACACTTCTCCCCAGCGTTATTGCAACCGCCACAAAAAATATTTGCCACATCTTTTGTTGCACACATCTCAGGCTACAAAAGTTTGCTAATAAAAGCCGAGTCAGATCAGGTCCTTTGCAAGAGTTTCGAGGGAAAAAATTTTTTTTTTTTTTTTAAGTTTCACCTTCTAATTAGTGCGTTGCCTTGGAACAACCTTGTGAACTTGCAAGATCACCGAGGAACATATTTTTTTGTTTATTTGTTTGTTTGTGATGCTTTAGAAAGAGGGGAAGAGTGTGTACATAATGTACTACTAGTAATACTGCTACTAATATTGCTACTAGTACTACTACTTTTAATAATATTGCTACTACTTCTACTAGTAATACTGCTACTAATATTGCTACTAGTACAACTACTACTAGTAATATTGCTACTAGTACAACTACTACTAGTAATATTGCTACTAGTACAACTACTACTAGTAATATTGCTACAAGTACAACTACTAGTAATACTGCTACTAATATTGCTACTACTACTAGTAGTAATAATGCTACTACTACTAGTAGTAATAATGCTACTACTACTAGTAGTAATACTGCTACTACTACTACTACTAGTAATATTGCTACTATTACTTCTGCTACTACTAATATATTACTACTACTACTATTACTACTACTACTATTACTACTACTACAGCTACTACTACTACTACTGGTGTTACTACTAGTACTACTACTACTATCACTACTGGTACTTTCGTCAATTAACCTGTCTTTTAACTTCCATCCCCCCTTCTCATCTGGTTTACCTCCCCTTTTCTCGCTCAGTTGTGACTTGACAATTGTTCAAAACTGACAGAAACGTCGTTCTCAAGTTTTTACTTCCCACAGTTTAAGTTAGTTTTTGTGAGATGAGCTTTACATGTTAGAAGACCTCCGCTCCACTGTGTCTGTGAAATAGTTTCGCTCTTCGGAGAGCTTTTAGCAAGTCATGGCTTAATAGACTTCTACACAGAGCGAAACGTTGCTCCAACAGAAGCTGGTTTTGTAACCTGTGCTCTTGTCTTCAGTGTCTTTTGTGCCGACTGTCCTTAGTTCATTGTGAGATGAAGTGTATCAAGGTGAAGTGTATCAAGGTGAAGTGTATCAAGGTAAAGTGTATCAAGATAAAGTGTATCAAGATAAAGTGTATCAAGGTGAAGTGTATCAAGGTTGTTAAGTGTATCAAGGTTGTGAAATGTATTAAGGCTGTGAAGTGTATCAAGGTTGTGAAGTGTATCAAGGTTGTGAAGTGTATCAAGGTTGTGAAGTGTATCAAGGTAGTGAAGTGTATCAATGTTGTGAAGTGTATCAAGGTTGTGAAGTGTATCAAGGCTGTGAAGTGTATCAAGGTTGTGAAGTGTATCAAGGTTGTGAAGTGTATCAAGGCTGTGAAGTGTATCAAGGCAGTGAAGTGTATCAAGGTTGTGAAGTGTATCAAGGTTGTGAAGTGTATCAAGGTAGTGAAGTGTATCAAGGTAGTGAAGTGTATCAAGGTAGTGAAATAAATGTATCAAGGTTGTGAAGTGTACCAAGGTTATGAAGTGTATCAAGGTTGTGAAGTGTATCAAGGTAGTGAAGTGTATCAAGGTAGTGAAGTGTATCAAGGTTGTGAAGTGTATCAAGGTAGTGAAGTGTATCAAGGTTGTGAAGTGTATCAAGGTAGTGAAGTGTATCAAGGTAGTGAAGTGTATCAAGGTAGTGAAGTGTATCAGTAAGTGTATCAAGTAGTGAAGTGTATCAAGGTATGTGAAGTGTGATCAAGGTAGTGAAGTGTATCAAGGTGTGAAGTGTATCAAGTGTGAAGTGTATCAAGGTTGTGAAGTGTATCAAGGTGTGAAGTGTATCAAGGTAGTGAATATCAAGGTGTGAAGTGTATCAAGGTTATGAAGTGTATCAAGGTAGTGAAGTGTATCAGTAAAGTGTAAAAGTGTACAGAATTACAGGTAGTGAAATGTATCAAGGTAGTGAAGTGTATCAAGGTAGTGAAGTGTATCAAGGTAGTAAGTGTATCAAGGGTATGAAGTGTATCAAGGTAGTGAAGTGTATCAAGGTAGTGAAGTGAATCAAGGTAGTGAAGTGTATCAAGGTTATGAATTGTATCTAGGTTGTGAAGTGTATCAAGGTAGTGAAGTGTATCAAGGTAGTGAAGTGAATCAAGGTAGTGAAGTGTATCAAGGTTGTAAAGTGTATCAAGGTTGTAAAGTGTATCAAGGTAGTGAAGTGTATCAAGGTAGTGAAGTGTATCAAGGTAGTGAAGTGAATCAAGGTAGTGAAGTGAATCAAGGTAGTGAAGTGTATCAAGGTAGTGAAATAAATGTATCAAGGTAGTGAAGTGTATCAAGGTAGTGAAGTGTATCAAGGTAGTGAAGTGTATCAAGGTTGTGAAGTGTATCAAGGTAGTGAAGTGTATCAAGGTAGTGAAGTGTATCAAGGTTGTGAAGTGTATCAAGATAGTGAAGTGTATCAAGGTTGTGAATTGTATCAATGTTGTGAAGTGTATCAAGTTAGTGAAGTGTATCAAGATAGTGAAGTGTATCAAGGTAGTGAAGTGTATCAAGGTAATGAAGTGTATCAAGGTAGTGAAGTGTATCAAGGTAATGAAGTGTATCAAGGTAGTGAAGTGTATCAAGGTTGTGAAGTGTATCAAGGTTGTGAAGTGTATCAAGGTAGTGAAGTGTATCAAGATAGTGAAGTGTATCAAGGTAGTGAAGTGTATCAAGGTAGTGAAGTGTATCAAGATAGTGAAGTGTATCAAGACAGTGAAGTATATCAAGGTAGTGAAGTGTATCAAGGTTGTGAAGTGTATCAAGTTAGTGAAGTGTATCAAGAGTGAAGTGTATCAAGATAGTGAAGTGTATCAAGGAGTGAAGTGTATCAGGTGAAGTGTATCAAGTAGTGAAGTGTATCAAGAGTGAAGTGTATCAAGATAGTGAAGTGTATCAAGGTTGTGAAGTGTATCAAGGTAGTGAAGTGTATCAAGGTTGTGAAGTGTATCAAGGTTGTGAAGTGTATCAAGGTTGTGAAGTGTATCAAGGTTGTGAAGTGTATCAAGGTTGTGAAGTGTATCAAGGTTGTGAAGTGTATCAAGGTTGTGAAGTGTATCAAGGTGTGAAGTGTATCAAGGTGTGAAGTGTATCAAGGTAGTGAAGTGTATCAAGGTTAGTGACAAGGTGTATTCAAGGTAGTAAGTGTATCAAGGTTGTGAAGTGTATCAAGGTAGTGAAAGTGTATGATCAAGGTTGTGAAGTGTATCAAGGTTGTGAAGTGTATCAAGGTTGTGAAGTGTATCAAGGTTGTGAAGTGTATCAAGGTAGTGAAGTGTATCAAGGTAGTGAAGTGTATCAAGGTTGTGAAGTGTATCAAGGTTGTGAAGTGTATCAAGGTAGTGACGTGTATCAAGGTAGTGAAGTGTAGCAAGGTAGTGAAGTGTATCAAGGTAGTGAAGTGTATCAAGATAGTGAAGTGTATCAAGGTTGTGAAGTGTATCAAGGTTGTGAAGTGTATCAAGATAGTGAAGTGTATCAAGGTTGTGAAGTGTATCAAAAATAGATTTTGAAATTTTATTGAGCTTTGCTTGTTGTATTCAAGGACCTGTGAAATATTTTTGGCACCTCTGTATCAAGACGATAGAACACTGTAAGCACCGTTAAGTAGCGTTGTGTGTACTCACCTATATGTGGCTGCAGGGGTCGATTCACAGCAACTGTGTATGTGTGTGTGTTATTATTAGCTGAAGGAAGTAATCAATCTTGCACTCCTTGCGAGTAGTGAAACAAGGAGACACTACACATGCTTTTATTGGGAAACTTTCGAACACAGAGCGAAACGCAATCCCAATAAAAGCCTAAGTATAATCGTGCAAAGAGTCCCCTGGGAGAGGAGTAGCCTAGGCACAGGAAGAAACTTAGTGCTAGGACTGGTTTGTGTGCACCCAGGCGCGCGGAGCCCAGCCTCTGTTTACACTACTCTCAGAGACAGGTTAGCTAAACGGGGATGCCCTAGGTGGGAGTGGCAGGGATAGTGAGGTCTCAACTAGGTAGATTAGATGGATAGGATAGATGAGTGTAGCAATGCTTGTGTGGTCACAACTCAAGGTATCATAGGTGAGTGTAGCAGGGGTTGTGTGGCCACAACACCAGGTAGCATAGGTGAGTGTAGCAGGGTGTGTCCACACACAAGGTACATTGGTGAGTGTAGCAGGTTGTGTGCCAACACAAGGTAACATTGGTGAGTGTAGCAGGGGTTGTGTGGCCACAACACAAGGTAGCACTGGTGAGTGTAGCAGGGGTTGTGTGGCCACAACACAAGGTAGCATTGGTGAGTGTAGCAGGGGTTGTGTGGCCACAACACAAGGTAGCATTGGTGAGTGTAGCAGGGGTTGTGTGGCCACAACACCATGTAGCATAGGTGAGTGTAGCAGGGGTTGTGTGGCCACAACACAAGGTAGCATTGGTGAGTGTAGCAGGGGTTGTGTGGCCACAACACAAGGTAACATTGGTGAGTGTAGCAGGGGTTGTGTGGCCACAACACAAGGTAGCACTGGTGAGTGTAGCAGGGGTTGTGTGGCCACAACACAAGGTAGCATTGGTGAGTGTAGCAGGGTTGTGTGCCACAACACCATGTAGCATAGGTGAGTGTAGCAGGGTTGTGTGGCCACAACACAAGGTAGCATTGGTGAGTGTAGCAGGGTTGTGTGGCCACAACACAAGGTAGCATTGGTGAGTGTAGCAAAGGTTGTGTGGCCACAACACAAGGTAACATTGGTGAGTGTAGCAGGGGTTGTGTGGCCACAACACAAGGTAACATTGGTGAGTGTAGCAGGGTTGTGTGGCCACAACACAAGGTAGCACTGGTGAGTGTAGCAGGGTTGTGTGGCCACAACACAAGGTAGCATTGGTGAGTGTAGCAGGGTTGTGTGGCCACAACACAAGGTAGCATTGGTGAGTGTAGCAGGGTGTGTGGCCACAACACAAGGTAGCATTGGTGAGTGTAGCAGGGTTGTGTGGCCACAACACAAGGTAGCATTGGTGAGTGTAGCAGGGGTTGTGTGGCCACAACACAAGGTAACATTGGTGAGTGTAGCAGGGGTTGTGTGGCCACAACACAAGGTAACATTGGTGAGTGTAGCAGGGGTTGTGTGGCCACAACACAAGGTAGCACTGGTGAGTGTAGCAGGGGTTGTGTGGCCACAACACAAGGTAGCATTGGTGAGTGTAGCAGGGGTTGTGTGGCCACAACACAAGGTAGCATTGGTGAGTGTAGCAGGGGTTGTGTGGCCACAACACAAGGTAGCATTGGTGAGTGTAGCAGGGGTTGTGTGGCCACAACACAAGGTAGCATTGGTGAGTGTAGCAGGGGTTGTGTGGCCACAACACAAGGTAGGATCAAAGGGAGTATTCGTGGGTAATGTAGGTTACATTTGGAGAATAACTCCCAGAAGTAAGTAAGAAAGACGTGCGGTATTAGGACATTTATTAAAGAGATATTTCGCCCTCCAGGTGTTTTATCGGTCCAACATGGAGCATAGTGAACACGGAGTAGATATATGATGGATCAAGTTAGATGATGCACAGGGTGGAGAGAGGTGGTAAATGAATGGCTGTGTTCAGCTCAGGTAGTGTGTGTCTAGCAAGGATGTCTGAGAACGCAATACTGCTTGTGTTTTGAATGATGGTATTGGTAGCAGTGTTCAGAGCAGATTTTAAGCACCGTCTGTGGGGGAGGTCCGACTCTTCAATGAAAAGGCTGGTTTGACAAAGCTCCTAGAGAGCGAAACGTTACCACAATAAAATATCCCATTAGTACCACATTTTGGGAGTTAGCGAGAAGGTAATGGGTGTTGCTGTGTACTGCGAAGGCGTTGGTTTGTGTCCCTCTCTAGCAAGCGTACTGCCTTTACTGATGCGCTGCTGAAGACACCTATTTCCCTACTCCCTCGTATTGTTTATCGCAGTCAAGATAATATAAATCATTCAAAACCACATGTAAGCTACCCAGTAATGATTTTTTTTTTTGTAACTGAATCCTTGTCTGCCTGAATATATATAACTCAATACGATTGTAACTAGATATAAAGATGCAAAGAATTCGTTACCGCTGTATCTTGCTTAGTTCTTAAAACTTTGGGACCCAGTCGCTGGATCCAGTTTGTGCCTCTGTATTCTTGTAGCTACCACCCACGAGATGGATATTGGGTACATATTAAAGCTACTGAACCACCTAAAACCTCCCTCACTGAATAAAATAAATACCAGTGTGGGAGTCACGCCTCGCCATCATCGTCATGTAATCAGAACTGAGTCACAGACGAAGCTAAGAATCTGCTCTGTTACCACCAAAACCATCGAAATGCTTTGCATAACTGTGTGCTTTCTGCATGAACAAATAAATACAACCCAACCCTGTTCAAACATTGTGTCATGCTGAAATAAAACTTATTATATATTATTATTATTATTAATTATTTTTATTATGATTATTATTATTATCGCTAGGTAAACACAGCCTACCTAAGCACGACAATAATTGTCAATTAACTCTCTCCATCTCTGGCACCACCTGACTTAACCTTTTATATATACTCAGTGCTTTTAATTCTCTGTATTGTATTGATAAAGCTCCTAGTGGGCGAAACGTCTCCTTAATAAAACCCCTATAAGACAGACACATATGCTGCGCATATGTGTCTGTCTTATAGGGGTACTGTGGTAACAACACTGTGATGGATAGGTGGGTGTGGCCAGGGAGAGCGTAACCATAATACTGGGATGAATAGGTGGGTGTGGCCAGGGAGAGCGTAACCACAACACTGTGATGGACAGGTGGGTGTGGCCAGGGAGAGCGTAACCATAATACTGGGATGGATAGGTGGGTGTGGCCAGGGAAAGTGTAACCACAACATTGGGATGGATAGGTGGGTGTGGACAGGGAGAGTGTGGTGACAACACTGGACAGGATGGGTGGGTGTGGCCAGGGAGTGTGTGGTGACAACACTGGACAGGATGGATGCGTGTGGCCAGGGAGAGTGTGGTTGGACAGCACTGGACAGGATGGGTGGGTGTGGCCAGGGAGAGTGTGGTGACAACACTGGACAGGATGGGTGGGTGTGGCCAGGGTGAGTGTGGTGACAACACTGGACAGGATGGGTGGGTGTGGCCAGGGAGAGTGTGGTGACAACACTGGACAGGATGGGTGGGTGTGGCCAGGGAGAGAGTGGTGACAACACTGGACAGGATGGGTGGGTGTTACCAGGGAGAGAGTGGTGACAACACTGGACAGGATGGGTGGGTGTGGCCAGGGAGAGTGTGGTGACAACACTGGACAGGATGGGTGGGTGTGGCCAGGAGAGTGTGGTGACAACACTGAACAGGATGGGTGGGTGTGGCCAGGGAGAGTGTGGTGACAACACTGGACAGGATGGGTGGGTGTGGCCAGGGAGAGTGTGGTGACAACACTGGACAGGATGGGTGGGTGTGGCCAGGGAGAGTGTGGTGACAACACTGGACAGGATGGGTGGGTGTGGCCAGGAGTGTGTGGTGACAACACTGGACAGGATGGGTGGGTGTGGCCAGGGAGAGTGTGGTGACAACACTGGACAGGATGGGTGGGTGTGGCCAGGGAGAGTGTGGTGACAACACTGGACAGGATGGGTGGGTGTGGCCAGGAGAGTGTGGTGACAACACTGGACAGGATGGGTGGGTGTGGCCAGGGAGAGTGTGGTGACAACACTGGACAGGATGGGTGGGTGTGGCCAGGGAGAGTGTGGTGACAACACTGGACAGGATGGGTGGGTGTGGCCAGGGAGAGTGTGGTGACAACACTGGACAGGATGGGTGGGTGTGGCCAGGGAGAGTGTGGTGACAACGGGGTCCTGATTAAGTTTGCTGGTTCACTTCACGTTAAAGGTGTGTGAGTGAGGCGGACGTCGGAGGCTGCGGGAGAGAGAGAGAGAGAGAGAGAGAGAGAGAGAGAGAGAGAGAGAGAGAGAGAGAGAGAGAGACGAAAGCTCCTCTCAACCTTACGTCTGAACTTCACGATGTAGATTACAATATTAAGGAACTCAGATATTGTTCTATTATTGGTTTTACAACACGAATAAACCACATGGGGCAAAACCTGACTATCTTTACTGTGGAGACGTTTCGCCAGGCAGCTGCCTTCATCAGTCCAACACAGAGAATAACACAGGAGACGGTGGAAGACTTGAAGAAGTAATGCGAGGTGCTCAGAGCCTCAGTGTCATCAGCCATTTAATTCACTAATTTAACTCACTCATTAGACAGTATTAGAGATTCGAGAATTAGAATGCGGGTAACTGACAGTGATTATTATTATGCGACAATTTTTTTCCACGGAGCAGAGTGGGTCAGTAATTTTTTTTTTATGTATCTGTCTACGATCTAAAAAAAAATAGCAACTGGGAATTGAATCTTAACAATAGGAAGTTCAATGTTAACAAAAGGGAGTTTAAAACTTAACAAGAGGAGTCGAATTTTAACCATATCTTACTGATAGAGACTTGAATACTCAAAGGGGTAATTGAATCATAACATTGCAGTGTTGAATCTTAACAAGAGACGGTTCAAAGTTAACACAAGGGAGTTGAATCTTAACAAGAGACGGTTCAACGTTAACACAAGGGAGTTGAATCTTAACAAAAGGGAGCTTTATTTTAACAATAGGAATTTAAGGATCAGATTTTTTTCACGCTACCAGTTGATGAGTGTTGAGTGAGAGATGAGTGAGACACGACACCACAGTGTTGAGTGAGAGATAAGCGAGACAACACCACAGAGTGTTGAGTGAGAGATGAGTGAGACACGACACCCCAGAGTGTTGAGTGAGAGATAAGTGAGACACTACACCACAGAGTGTTGAGTGAGAGATGAGTGAGACACGACACCACAGAGTGTTGAGTGAGAGATGAGTGAGACACGACACCACAGAGTGTTGAGTGAGAGATAAGCGAGACAACACCACAGAGTGTTGAGTGAGAGATAAGTGTGAGACAACACCACAGAGTGTTGAGTGAGAGATAAGTGAGACACAACACCACAACTGTAATAACTCTAAAAACAACCATTAGAGTAAAGTGGGTATCACACCTAAAGAACAATAAAACACTGAATATCAGAGTAAATAAAAAAAAAAAAGCCCATACATCAGCTTTATTAAGCCACTATGACACAGGAACATTTAATCACAAGGGAAAGAAACGAACGTACAGAAAGCATTTACCAAATTGCCACAAAAAAAAAAAAATTAACACCATTCCTCAGGAGATATAAATCTTCAAACTATAAAATAAATGACGAATAAAATACAAAAAAAAAAAAAATGTTGAAATTAGTGAATGATTTATTGAACGAACGAAAAAAAAAAAACGAACCATGATGGGAAACGAAAAAGTTATGTTCTTTTTTAAATGTTTTTAGCGGTGATTCCTCTCATGATTTAAATAAAAAACAAAGATATGATTAACTGTTTAAGTAAAATATTGACTGATACAAAAATCATAGTAAAGTAAGAAAATAAATAATACTTGTTTTAAAAATTGGTGGCTGAAGGTCGTCACATGGTCGTCACACGGTTGTCACATGGTCGTCACACGGTTGTCACATGGTCGTCACACGGTTGTCACAGTGTCCTGTGTGAGTTTCAGTGTATCTTCCTTATGTGTGAATCATTCAGAGTGTATCTATTTTATCTGAATCATTCAGAGAGAATCTACCCTACGTCTGAATCATTCAGATTATATCTGCCGTACGTCTAAAACATTCAGAGTGAAGATCAGGTCTAGTGTAGCCTGTTTACAATTTTTTCTTCATTCTTCTTTGCAAAATATTTATTTTTGACTCGTTTACTCAGTGAATTTCTCATTGCTGTCACTTGTAGACCTGGAGTCATTTTTTCTGTATTCCTTTTACGTGATCCACTATAATATCTGCAACTTTGATTCCGTTTCTGGCCTTTCAGTGTTATATAATTTTCTGTCTTATTTCCTGCTCTCTTCATTTATTGAATGTCCTATTCGACCTCTCTTTCGTTTCTGTGTATTTCCCTTGAATAATAGGTTCTCTCTCGTTTTCATTTTGATATGACATTTTTTTCTCTTCTTTCTTGACATTATACATTTTACCTTCGTCATCATTTGCTTTGCCTCATCATTCCATTTATTTTCTTATTGCATTTCTCCCCACAACGTTACCACACCTTCACAGTCTCCCTCTCTATCTCATTTCCTGTTTCTCTTTTCTTTTTCTCTATAGACTCACCATTGTCTATTTCTACTAAGTGGTATTCGCTTGGAGTGAAAACCAGGCCAAGACTGGCCAACTTATTTTCATCTCTCATTCTTGGTGCTTCCTTTACATCTCTTGGAATATCACAGTTTTTATTACTCCTTTGAGTTTTTATCTCCATAATGGTTATGACATTTTCATTTTCCGCTACATTGTTTTTCCCTTTCAGTATTGCGCTGTCGTTGGTGACGCCATCTCCTTTCAAGGACAATAATTTCATTACCTTCAGCCTGGCTGGGCAGACACCAGACCACGATTATCGGGCCGAGAATCGTGGTCTGGTCTTTGCACTAAATGATCCCCACTGGATAAGCAGTCACCGTGGAGGACTCCCTGGAGAACCCTGGTGGAATGTGGGAGTAGAAGGGAGTTGTGGTGGGAAAGGGAAGGGAATGCCATGGGAAGGTAGTGGATCACGTGTGTAGCTGCTTGATGCGGTTTTTTTTTAACAACATTACTGCCTAAGAAGTAGTTAGCCCCAGTGAGTCAGTAGGAGTTTAACAGAAAGTCAAAAAGACGATCAAACTACCTCAAAAAGGATTTTTGTTTCGACGATATCGTCCTAAGTGAAATGCCAAACCCAAGATCAATCTGCATACTAAGATAACCTTGCCAGGCCTGGTGGACGCGAAGACCTTCATGCCCTGGGAGAATCCCTGGGATATTCTTGGGTATATTCCTGGAGAAATTCCGGAAGATGGATCATGAATTGTTGTTATGCATCCATAAACTACTCAGAAAAAAAACCCAGGATGATTTAATGTAACACTTCCCCAACGTCCAGTCAACAATTTCTAGAGCTTCAGAAGCGTGATTACGTACGATGATGATTATACCAAATTGTGATTACAAGAGTGGGGAGTGTCCTGCAGTTGCCTGACGCCATAATACGGGTCACTCTTCAAGTTAGTAGAAGAATGTGAGTAATTATTCACGCGAGCACCAGAATGTAAGTCATTCTTCAGCTTTGTGGAAGAATGTCGGTCGTTTTTCGTCTGGAGAGCAGAATGTGGGTCACTCGTCAGCTACAACACAAACTGTGCAAACAAATTCTGAACACTCACCCATTATTTGGGTCTATACGCATACAAAGTAAAATATGTGGAATGGGGGTCGCCTTGACTTAAAAGTAATTGGATTTAGACTTATAGCTGAAGCAGCGCGTTCTGATATTGATATTATAGCAAGTTTCACCGTAAATCTTTTGTTGTGCTAATTCTGTACATACGTACGCTACCCACTTTACAAATGGCCGCTAATATATCAGTAGCAGAAGCAGTATTGGGAGTTTCAGTAGCAGTAGCTGCGTTAAGATGAATTTCTACAATACTGGTCTTGTGGGGCAAATGCTGAGTACATTACAATTTATTCAGCATTTGTCACACAAGCACTTCTTGTATTCCTTTTGCACCAGCCAAGGGGGCAGTTGAGGAGGTGCAGTTGTCGGGGCCTACAACAACGCTGTAATTGGCTGATAGGTTTGAGGCCAACCAATTGAATGAGAGGTTGACGACAGTCGAGTTAATAGTATATTTACACACGTGGCTGGAGTCAGTTTCTCACTAGCAGGCTAAGTATACATACCGGTCTCTCTTGTATGAAATATAAATCAATAACAGTGAATGAACTCGCTGTACTCTCTCACTCATTATTACTTTGATTTTGATAATATCTGCGTGCATTGCTGCTCTACTGCACTCTGTACTTTTTGTAAATATTGGTGGTAGGAGTGTATGGGCACTCAAAATCAATCACTACCCTTGGTGTTTGTCTTTGAGAGTATACCTCGTGATATGTCCCTTGCCTAGACTGACGGCCTGGCACTACCTTCCTTTGTACCTGTGTTACTAATATTCTGCTCCATTCCCCGGCTATATATCTTGCTGGCAGTGAGGCCGGAGAGAGAGAGAGAGAGAGAGAGAGAGAGAGAGAGAGAGAGAGAGAGAGAGAGAGAGAGTATATGCATTTCCTTTGCATATATATTACTACACTACCACAGTGTTTGTTTGGTGATTACCGAACGGAAGCTCAAACCCCAGCCTTTCCTTGCTCTCCCACAGGTCATGTGACACTTCCCATAATGGTAAAGAATAACAGATAAAAGGATGATTAAAGTTGGAGAAATATAGTTAATAACAGGTGGAAGAGGATGAAATTCAACTTAAGACATTTATTCAAAAGTTATTCAACGTTTCGGTGGCAAATCAATCCCATCTTCAGGAAACACTTATATATTTAATGCTTTAGCCAACAACTTGATGTTTATAATCAGTTCCATGGGCCTTTTCTCAGCCTAAGGTTTTCAAATATTTTGTTTTGTTCATTTATAATGTGGTCTTCATGGATCGTGTTTAACCTTCATCCAGTTCCCGTTACGTCACTCTCCTCCGAGTGCTTCTCAATCACTCGTTTCTCACTCTTCTTTCTAAATTAATTTTCTTGAAGAGCTTTAAGACTATTCTGAGTGTCTAGTAAACACTTTCACATATTTATTCATTATTTCTGGTATATATATATATATATATATATATATATATATATATATATATATATATATATATATATATATATATATATATATATATATGTGTGTGTGTGTGTGTGTGTACTCACCTAGTTGTGGTTGCAGGGGTCGATTAATAGCTCCTGGCCCCGCCTCTTCACTGGCCGCTACTGCGGCCAGTGTGCGCATGTGTGTGCGCGAGCGTGTGTGTGTATGTGTGTGTGTGTGTTTTCGTGTATTTACGTCAGTCGGGTAGGCCTCTTTTTTCTTTAACAAACTTTTAAACGTATGCAAAGGCAAAATTCAACACGCCAAACAGAGCAAACATTTCTCAAGACACCAGAGATTCATAAAAGTTTAAAAAAAAAGCAATACTAAGGAAAAAAACCTGAAGGCTACACACTTGGTTGCGCTATCCTTAAAAAAGAGCTAAGAAATTTACACACACATCTGCTCTTGAAATCAAGTAACTCGGTTAGCGCTTACCTTCGTCAAGATTGGAACCGATAAGAACTTCAGTCTTCTTAACTTCTTTACGTTTTACCATCTCTAGAGGGTCGTCAGGGAGGAAGGCGCCGTCGACGATGGGGGTGGAGGGGAACTGAAGAAGACCAAAGTAGCTGTTCCACTGCTGAAGTGATATCGTCGCTGAGTCCACTCGTCTCATGCACTCCATCACCATCTCCGGATTCTCGTTGATCTTGGAGGCGTTGCATCCCACATCGTCTACGAGGCGTAGGCCTATGTCATAGGCCTTGTCAGCGGACATGATGGACCACGGGGAGTTGATAACGCCGGACTGCAAGATGGCACGGTCAAATAAATGGCTGGACACTGGAGACAGCAGGTGGACAGCGATAGAGCCAGCGCCGGCTGACTCGCCGAAGAGCGTAATTCGATCTGGGTTTCCACCGAAGAAAGCGATGTTATCACGAATCCACTTCATGGCCAGAGCTTGATCGTACATTCCAACGTTACCGGGAGCGTCTTCCATGTCCAGATACAAGTAGCCGAAGGCTCCACAGCGGTACTGCATCGAGGTGACAATGAAGTTGTTTGTTAGAGCCATGATGTGAGCGTCGTAAATATCGAGTGTGGTCGTGCCACCCATGTAGCCACCGCCATAGATCCACACCAGCACTTCTGTTTTCTCCGCCCCTGGCTCTCGGAGGCGTGCAGGTGCCCAGATATTCAGATAGAGACAGTCTTCGGAGAGCGGTGTGTTTGGATTCCATATCTGTTCGCCAATAAATCCAGGGAAGTAGTTAAACGGCTCCTGGACACAGGTGTGGGGAAGCTTCACTGTATCCAGGATGCCAGGCCAAGGGTCAACTGGGACAGGCTTCTTGTACCGCAAGTTTCCCACCGGCGGTTTAGCAAAGGGAATACCGTAAAACGAGTCTAAGTTCTGCCCGAAGACATTCCTCCTGAAACCCCTTATCAGACCACTCTTGGTCTGAACTACAAGAGGGTCTTTCGGTCTGGCTGTTTTGATTTTTCGTTCTTTATCCTCCCGGCGCGGTTCGTTGACTTCTAGTGTAGAGGAATTAATAAGACTATTATGCAGGTCGGTGGACAAGCTCAGATCCACCAGAACGGCCAACAAAAGTACCCAGCACAAGTTGACCTGAACCGCCATGGTATCGAGGTCAAGAAGCCGAGTATCAAGATACTGTCATGAGTGTAACACACACTGGGATCAAGAAACTGTCATCAGTAACACACACACAGGGATCAAGACACTGTCATCAGTAACACAACTTGGGATCAGCTTACGAGGTGCAGCAACAGTGAAAGCATCACCGCACAGTGTTGTCACTGTTTTACAGAGGATCAAGGCGACTACACTGCGATGAACGGCCGGCCACAGTGTCGTCGCCCATATATGTCACACTGAAGCTCTGACACTAAACACCAAGGGACCCAGAACTGTAAACACTCAACCCTCTGTTGTCCTTTGCTGTGACGAGTCTTCCACCTTAATTGTTCCGCCGCTGGCACTCATATTCCCTGTGGTGCCACCACATCTACCAGCGACGTTACCACCGCAATCATCCTCGACACGTAATTGCTCTTGTTTCCAGCGAAGGCAGCAAAGCGAACCTGGAAAAGCAGAAAACATATCATTAAAAACCACATCATCTCAGAGCGATATTCATGAACGTTCTTACCAACACATGGAAGAACATGTATACAAATTTTGTCTAAACAACAAACTTTGTCTAGTAATGTAGATACAGTACCTGGCCACAAGCAACGGCAGTTACACGCAAAGACTGACTTGACTGACTCTTCTGTCAGTCAGACACCTGGACACAGGCACTAACGCACACACTCACATGCACGCAAGAGCTGAGGGGCAGAAGCAGACAAGTCCTCTGCCTTTGTATCACAAAACAATGGTTCTTTGTCTTGCCAACGTCGCACGTCCGTCTCCTATTTACTTCTCCAGCCTCAGTTGCACACAGTAAAAGGTGCAGAAATCCTTTATTTTTTAATATCTTTTGTTCTGTTCCACGAGAGATGTGTAAGTATCCGTCACTCTTGAAAACTGAAACCATTTTTATATTAAAGCGTTGAGCATCTGTAGTATCTCGTGTATATATATATATATATATATATATATATATATATATATATATATATATATATATATATATATATTTGCTGAAGCTAAACCGACAGATCCAATAAGGATGAGTCAAGACCCGAGATGAGTAGCCTTTATGAAATCGAAAAATGGGAGACAATAATCGCATTCTAATTGTACCCCGATGACATGCACATCAGTATTCAGCGCTAAGTCTCCTTCAGGTATGCTAATATCAGTGCTCAATGCCCCATACGAGTTTGGAGCTTTTTTTTTAAATGTAATAATAATAATAATAATAATATAACAATAATAATATCAGTATTAGAATACAAGGGAAAATCCAACCTATCTTGTGGGTGGCATCCTGGCGGGTGACGGAGTAACTTAAACAGTGTCGAGGTGGGAAATGATCCGGGATAAAGTACCAGCTTAGCCAGTACCTTCAAGGCTCTGGGTTAAAAAGACGATCATGACAGGCCGCGCGGTACAGCACTAACCCCAGGCACATATACCTGCAGGTGGATGACTGATGAACATCAGGGCAGTGTGAACCTGGTTTTTTTTGTTGTTGTTATAAGTAAAGGTTAGAGAGGAGTGTTGTGCGTGGGCATTTACAAGGAGTGAAGCACACTGCCCTGTGTTAAGCTAACACCCACTGAGAAGTTTACAGATTGTTCCATTGAGGACTACACAGACACACACACACAGATACAGATACACACACATATGCACACACATGCAGACACACACATGCACACACACATATACATACACACATGCACATACATGCACACACAGACACAGACACAGACACAGACACACACACATGCACGTCAGGCCCATACTAGAATATGCAGCACCAGTCTGGAACCCACACCTGGTCAAGCACGTAAAGAAACTAGAGAAAGTGCAAAGGTTTGCGACAAGGTTAGTTCCACAACTCAGGGGTCTGTCCTATGAAGAAAGGTTGAGGGAAATAGGACTAACAACACTGGAGGAAAGAAGGGTCAGAGGAGACATGATAACGACATACAAAATACTGCGGGGAATCGACAAGGTAGACAGTGACAGGATGTTCCAGAGAGGGAATACAGAAACAAGGACACAACTGGAAGCTGAAGACTCAGATGAGTCAAAGGGATGTTAGGAAGCATTTCTTCAGCCACAGAGTAGTCAGGAAGTGGAATAGTCTAGAGAAAGATATAGTGGAGGCAGGAACCATACATAGTTTTAAGACGAGGTATGATAAAGCTCATGGAGCAGGGAGAGCAGAGACCCAGTAGCGGACAGCGAAGAGGCGGGGCCAGGAGCTGAGTCTCGACCCCTGCAACCACAATTAGGTGAGTATAATTATGTGAGTACACACATGCACACACACATACACATACTCACATGTACACACAGACACACAAATGGACACACAGACAGTCACACTCACACACACCCACACCTTGCCAAGCACGTGAAGAAGCTCGAGAAAGTGCAAAGGTTTGCAACAAGACTAGTCCCGGAGCTAAGGGGTATGTCCTACGAGGAGAGGTTATTGGAAATCGACCTGACGACACTGGAGGACAGGAGAGATAGGGGGGACATGATAACAACATATAAGATACTGAGAGGAATTGACAAAGTGGACAGAGACAGAATGTTCCAGAGATGGGACACAGCAACAAGGGGACACAGTTGGAAGTTGAAGACTCAGATGAATCACATTGATGTTAGGAAGTATTTCTTCAGTCACAGAGTGGTTGGTAAGTGGAATAGTTTAGGAAGTGATGTAGTGGAGGCAGGCTCCATACATAGCTTTAAGAAGAGGTATGATAAAGGTCATGGTGCAGGGAGAGTGACCCAGTAGCGGCCAGTGAAGAGGCGGGGGCCAGGAGCTGTGACTCGACCCCTGCAACCACAACTAGGTGAGTACACACACAGACCCAGACACAGACACACACATACATACACACACTCTATCTCTCCCCATCTCTCTCTTGCTCTCTCACCCCCATCTCTCTCTCTCTCTCTCCCCATCTCTCTCTTGCTCTCTCACACCCATCTCTCCCTCTCTTCATACCTCTCTTTCTCTACCCTTCCCTCCTCCCTTCTCCCTCTAGTCCCCGAATTCTCTCTCTCTCTCTCTCTCTCTCACTTTCTCTCCTCATTTCCATGTTTCCCTTCTCACTCTAGTCCCCTAATCCCTCTCTCTACCTCTCCCCTTTCTCTTTTTCTCTATCTCTCCCCTTTCTCTTTCACTCCCCCCCCGAAAAAAAAAAAAAATGGTAGGGACTCGAAGGACCCAGGGACCAGAGGAGAATGGTCCTGGTAAGGCAGAATGGATGGAAGAGCAGTGCAAAAGGATGGAACAAGAGTGGGAGAGAAAACTAGGCGAGCTTTCTGCAAAAATGGAGACAGAGCTTTCTGTGAAATTGGAAAAGAGGTTGGAGGAGGAGAAGAAGAGTTGGGAGTCACAAGTCGAAGTTGCAGTAGCCAGGATAAAGGTCCTAGAAGATGAGGTAAACAGGCTGAAGCAGGTTACAGGGGTGTTGACCAGAAAAGACACAGCATCAGGGGGGCCCATCGGGAAGGAAGGAGATATAACTTACGCTACGGCCGTATCTGCCTACCAAGCAGGGCCAAGGAGTGACGGGGGTGAGCAGGTGGAGAGGGGAATAGGGCAAATGCAGAGGCACGATCATGCCACCAAGAGCTACAGAAAAAAAGGGAGAAAATGGCCATGTACAGACAGGAACCAGAGTCGCAGAGGGAAAGGCAATGGGAGGAGGAGAGGGCAAAGGCAGCGTTTATTCATGGACTGAAGGAGAGCGAGGGAAGGATACACACTGAAAGACGGCAGGCAGAAAGAAAGGAGATTGAGAACATCCTCAAAGAAATAGGTGAGGAAGACATGTCCGAGATTGTAAATTTTCAGAGAATAGGGGGGTACTTGAAGGGAAGAAATCGACCATTCAAGCTGATTCTCAGGACAGAAACAGTGAGGGACAGAATCCTCCAAGAGAAACCACGATTGAAGGAAACGGAAGAATACAAGAGGGTGTTCCTAGACCAAGACAGAACAAAAACAGAACGACAGCAGCTGAAGGAGAGGACACAAAGGCAAAAGGAGCTAGGAGGAGAGACAAGGACAGAATCAGCAGAGGACAACCAGAGCAGGGCAGAGCAACAAGAGCAAGCACACACAGAACCACCCCCAACATTCAACAACCAAGCACACTATCCCAACACAAACTACAACCCACACTCACACCCCCAACCCAACACTCCACTATAGAATCCCATAGTCCACCACCAGGTCCCCCACCCTCACAGACCTCCAAAAACACAGTGTTAGAGAGGCAACTGAAGGTATGGTACACCAATGCTGATGGAATAACAAATAAGTGGGAGGAGTGGCACGAAAGAGTCAAAGAGGCATCACCGGACATAATAGCTCTCACAGAAACCAAGCTCACAGGTATGATAACAGATGCCATCTTTCCAATGGGATACCAGATCCTGAGGAAAGACAGAGGGGGTGGAGGAGGGGCACTGCTGATGAAAAACTGATGGGATTTTGATGAGCTGGAGAGAGGAGACAGAGGAGAAGCAGGACCTTACATAGTAGGAATGCTACAGTCTGGAGGTCCCAAGGAGGTAATTGCCGTGATGTATAACCCACCACAGAACAGCAGGAGGCCAAGACAAGAGTATGATGAGAGTAATAGAGCGATGGTTGACACACTGGCTGAAGTGGCCAGAAGGGCTCATGCGAGCAGGGCAAAGCTACTGATCATGGGTGACTTCAACCACAAGGAAATAGACTGGGAGAACTTGGAGCCACATGGGGGCCAAGATACTTGGAGGGCTAAGTTGATGGAGGTGGTACTGGAAAACCAGTGAGACTGGACCTAGTATTCACCTTGAATAGTGCAGATATTGAGGACATCACACATGAAAGTCCCCTCGGGGCCAGTGATCATATGGTTTTAAGATTTGATTACACAGTAGAGTTACAGGTGGAGGGGGAGGCAGATAGGGCCAGAAGAATAAAGCCAAACTACAAGAAAGGGGACTACGCGGGCACGAAGAACTTCCTAAATGGGGTTCAGTGGGACAGAGAACTGGAAGGGAAATCAGTAAACGAGATGATGGAATATGTGACAACAATATGCAAGGAAGCTGAGGAGAGGTTTGTACCCAAGGGAAACAGAAACAACGAAAAAGCCAAGATGAGCCCGTGGTTCACTCAAAGGTGCAGGGAGGCCAAAACCAAGTGTGCTAGGGAATGGAAGAAGTATAGAAGGCAAACGACCCAGGAAAATAAGGAGAGCAGTAGTAGAGACTGAAACGAATATGCACAGGTAAGAAGGGAGGCCCAACGACAGTATGAGAATGACATAGCAGTGAAAGCCAAATCTGACCCGAAGCTGTTGTACAGCCACATCAGGAGGAGAACAACAGTCAAGGACCAGGTGATCAGGCTGAGGAAGGAAGGAGGAGAGGTCACAAGAAATGACCACGAAGTGTGTGAGGAGCTCAACATGAAAATCAAAGAGGTGTTCACAGAGGAGATAGAAGGGCCTCCAGAAAGGAAGAGAGGTGGGGTACACCATCAGGTGCTGGACACAATACACACAACTGAGGAGGAAGTGAAGAGGCTACTAAGCGAGCTGGATACCTCAAAGACGATGGGGCCGGATAACATCTCTCCATGGGTCCTGAGAGAGGGAGCAGAGGAGCTATGTGTACCACTAACAACAATCTTCAACACGTCTATCGAAACAGGGCAACTACCTGAGGTATGGAAGACAGCAAATGTAGTTCCAATTTTTAAAAAAGGAGACAGGAATGTAGCACTAAACTACAGACCAGTGTCACTGACATGTATAGTATGCAAGGTCATGGAGAAGATTATCAGAAGAGTGGTGGAGCACCTAGAAAGGAATGAGCTTATCAATGACGGCCAACACGGTTTCAGGGACGGGAAATCCTGTGTCACAAACCTACTGGAGTTCTATGACAGGGTGACAGCAGTAAGACAAGAGAGAGAGGGGTGGGTAGATTGCATATTCTTGGACTGTAAGAATGCGTTTGACACAGTTCCACACAAGAGATTAGTGCAGAAGCTGGAGGACCAGGCAGGGATAACAGGGAAGGCACTACAATGGATCAGGGAATAACTGTCAGGAAGACAGCAGCGAGTCATGGTACGTGGCGAGGTGTCAGAATGGGCGCCGGTGACGAGTGGGGTTCCACAGGGGGTCAGTCCTAGGACCGGTGCTGTTTCTGGTATTTGCGAACGACATGACGGAAGGAATAGACTCCGAAGTGTCCCTGTTTGCAGATGATGTGAGGTTGATGAGAAGAATTCAATCGGATGAGGACCAGGCAGAACTACAAAGGGATCTGGACAGGCTGCAAGCCTAGTCCAGCAATTGGCTCCTGGAGTTCAACCCCACCAAGTGCAAAGTCATGAAGATTGGGGAAGGGCAAAGAAGACCGCAGACGGAGTACAGTCTATGGGGCCAGAGACTACAAACCTCAATCAAGGAAAAAGATCTTGGGGTGAATATAACACCAGGCACATCTCCCGAGGCGCACATCAACCAAATAACTGCTGCAGCATACGGGCGCCTAGCAAACCTAAGAACAGCATTCCGACATCTTAATAAAGAATAGTTCAGGACCCTGTACACTGTGTACGTTAGGTCCATACTGGAGTATGCAGCACCAGTTTGGAACCCACATCTAGCCAAGCACGTAAAGAAGCTAGAGAAAGTGCAAAGGTTTGCAACAAGACTAGTCCCGGAGCTAAGGAATATGTCCTACGAGGAGAGGTTAAAGGGAATCGACCTGACGACACTGGAGGACAGGAGAGATAGGGGAGACATGATAACGACATATAAGATACTGAGAGGAATTGACAAGGTGGACAGAGACAGAATGTTCCAGAGATGGGACACAGCAACAAGGGGACACAGTTGGAAGTTGAAGACTCAGATGAATTACAGGGATGTTAGGAAGTATTTCTTCAGTCACAGAGTGGTCGGGAAGTGGAATAGTTTGGGAAGCAGGCAGGTTCCATACATAGCTTTAAGAAGAGGTATGATAAAGCTCATGGCGCAGGGAGAGTGACCCAGTAGCGGCCAGTGAAGAGGCGGGGCCAGGAGCTATGAATCGACCCTGCAACCACAACTAGGTGAGTACACACACATGCACACACACATACACACACACATACACACACACGTACACACACACGTACATACACACACTCTCTTTAAATAACAAAAAGGTACAATACCGTGACTGAAACAATACACAAGAAACCTTCACATTGGAGAAAGAAACTTATCACGATGTGTGTTGTTTACTCTCTCTCCCTTCCTCTCTCCCTCTCTCCCTTCCTCTCTCCCTCCCTCCCTCTCTCTTTCTCCCTATCTCTTCCTCTCTCTCTCTGTCTTGCCGAATAAGCCAAAACGACGAGATAAGCTTAAAACGTCTTTTTTTTTGCCGAATAATTAGATTGAAAATTTATTTATGCCATAAATCTACGAAAGTGAAGGTGAAATTCACTTTATTTCGTTCATGTTTGAAGGTCTCAGAAGAGGCGTTCATGTCATCATATGGAAACTAAGATTTTAATTGTAAATTAGGACGTTTACGGTCCCAATCTAATTCAGACCTTCCAAAGTGACCAGCATCCTAGGTTAGGTTAGGTAAGGTTGGTCAGGAAACAGGACAGGTGTTTCCTGAGACGGGTTTGAGTCATATGATGACCCGCAACTGGGGCTTTTGGTCGTCTGACCGAGTCCTTCCGCTGGCTTGCCGATTCACTCTTATAAAAATTATGATTATAATCGTTTATTAATAACCTAAAAGTACACAAACACATTAAGCTTGAACAGGTTATGAACATAAAAATCTTGAAGGTAATCAGATGAGACGCTCCGAAATTATCGCATAAAAATCAGTATCTCAGTTTCTGCAATTTCTTCCCCAAGAAAAATGCAAACTGGGACCTACAGAGGACAAAATCAATCCAAACTTCTCTCTAAGCAAGACTAAGCAAATTTTTAAGACTGGTTTTGAGGACACACAGATGTTATAGACACGTGGAAGAACATTAAGTTGATTTAATTAAGAATAAGCAAATAAAGTCAACCACTGTGACATATTTCTGGTGAGAATAAACAGTCTCCAGTTATATCACAGACACCAATTTAATTAATAAAACTGTCACGTGATAACTTACACAACCTAACATCAACAGATTGTTTCCCTTGAGGACAACACATCAACACTAAAAGTTTCAAGCCGACCTGAAAATGCATTTTCTAGTTATTGCAGAGAATCCAACAAAACTTGTGCCTACACAGCCTAAACCCAAAACAATTTCCATCCATTATATATGTTTCGACCAGTGGAGATTGATGTCCTTCACTACTGTTATATTTTAATCAAAGAAAAGCGCTAAACACGTAGGAGTCAGATATAACCTGTGGAATGGGATATATTCAAATTGGATTCAAGAAAGGGGGAAAATCAATTCAGTTTCTTGGATCAAGAACCCTCTCACCAGCATTAAGGGGAAAAACAAAGCAATAAGGTCAAATAATACCATACAATTTCATGGTTAAAAGCTGCAAGATGGCTGACCAGAGGAGCCTTTCTCCAGTAATCCCACGGTAACAAAAATATGGGAAGACCTGTGTAGCACTGTGCCTAGGGCGTCCACGCATGCAAATAGTGCCCATGAATCTTACCCGATGAAATTATGAAGCCGACGGAATAAATCGCTGTCGAGTAATAAAAAAAAATTTATGATGAAGCAAGAGAAAATGTTTCCTGAAAACGTACCGAAAAAAAAAATAGGCAAGTCTTCCCTCGTTAAACTTAAAAACTTCATAAATCGCGGAATTTTTTTTTTCTAGTTTACTTTCCACATTTACATTTTATTTAAAATTCTCTACAATCCTGCAAGAATTTTTTTTTTTTGCTAAATTCAGTTTGATAAAATTGGCAAAAAATGGAAAAATTGGGATCGACACAGCTGAAAATTATTATATAAATACTTTTTATTAAGTTACACCAGCATTTAGGGTTTGAAGCTGATCGGAAGACGCATTCACTAGTTATCACATGGGAAACAATTTTCTTTATAAAATTGGCAAATTGAAATTTACACAGCTCAGAGTGAGTGACAAACTGTGTTTCTGAGAAGCCCACCTGTGGTAAAAGTTTGAAGCCGATCAGAAAAAGCATTCTTCATTAACTGATCTGATTTCCAACGATTCCAAGTTTTTTTAACTATTAAAATTTAAAATTTGCAGCTACTCAGGCTAAACTTATTTGGCATTTTTATTATAGAAAGCATCGTCAATAATATTTTGAAGCCATTCACTAAATAGGTGTGTAGGGGCATAGCTCTGTGGTCCAGGAGAAGGCACAAAAAGTAACCTGACGAGCCGAGACACAAACCTTTGGGTTTGGTGAGGCGTAATTGTGTTTACCACCACTGAGGACCTGTGATTAAATCTCCAGAGCCAGTGAGTCTCTCTCTCTCTCTCTCTCTCTCTCTCTCTCTCTCTCTCTCTCTCTCTCTCTCTTACACAGGGTTTTTCAAGGTTAAGTTAAGGTTCCTCTATCTACTTCAGTTCATTTGAAAGCCTTTTCATTGTTATGAAACATACAAATAGAGAACTGGATGAAGTTGAAGGCATCTATAGACCAGTGATTTCATTTGGTCAACTGACTATATTTCGTTGATGTCATTATGCTGTACGAACATGATCCAGACTCGAGTCCTCTGTCTCTCTGTCTGTCTGTGTCTCTCTCTCCCTCTCTCCCCCCCCCAAGTGTGGTGATTAGGCACTATGGCACACAAATCCCCTGCATAAAAATTCTTGAGAAGTTGTGTGCATCAGAGACGCAATTTTTGCAGAGGTTTGGCAAACAAGTATGAGCTTTAATGTGAAAAATGAGAAAATACGAAGAATATATATGTGGAAAAAATTAGCTTAATGTGATCGTAGTGAAGAAAACGTATGTTTTATGTGATCGTCGTGAAGAAAACGTAAGTTTTATGTGATCGTCGTGAAGAAAACGTAAGTTTTATGTGATCGTCGTGAAGAAAACGTAAGTTTTATGAGATCGTCTTGAAGAAAACGTAAGTTTTATGAGATCGTCGAGAAGAAAACGTAAGTTTTTTGTGATCGTCGTGAAGAAAACTTTTGTTGAAGGCGAAGACAGAGAACTAAAACGTTAGTTTTATGCGACTGTAGTGAAGGAGACGTTTGATTTTACGTGAGTTTTGTTCTACCTCAAAACAGTGAAGGAAATTTTAGCTTTATGTAAATACAATGAAGAAAATACAGCTAAAATTATCTTCGAAATACATAACTGACGCCTATGTCCACTGTACTGTGTCCACTGTACTGTGTCCACTGTACTGTGTCCACTGTACTGTGTCCACTGTACTGTGTCCACTGTACTGTGTCCACTGTACTGTGTCCACTGTATTGTGTCCACTGTACTGTGTCCACTGTACTGTGTCCACTGTATTGTGTCCATTGTATTGTGTCCACTGTACTGTGTCCACTGTACTGTGTCCACTGTACTGTGTCCACTGTACTGTGTCCTCTGTACTGTGTCCTCTGTACTCTGTTGAAATGTTTCAGCTTAATATTGAATAAAGAACACTAATATTTTCCAACGACAGTGTAGTGACTTCCGGTTTTCTTGCTCCTCAGAGTTTTTAATAATGAATAGTGACTGTCTCTGTCTGTTAGTCGAGTGGTTAACGCACCGGCCACTGTTATTGTTTTTCGCCATGGGTTCGATCTCCACCCGTTCCCTGATTTCGTAGGAATACTTTGTTTTATTTCATAAAATTTCCTCAGTGGTGGCATTTTGTCCGATAGGAAACAGGACAAGTGTCTGATGGCACGGAGCCTGGTCATCACCTGACTGAAATCTGACAAAAATCTGTAGTAGGCAAGTAGATTGACTGCAGATTTCCTTCATTCTTATGTTCTCCTCTAATTCTACGTCTCTCAAGAGAGCAAAGGACTTCTGAGAAGACAGGCAACAAAGTATGTAGAACTCAAGATTGAAAAACCACCGTGAACTAATTGCCAGGCTGAAGAAATATCACCAGGTAGAGAGCTCCCTGCTGGAGCTGGAGCTTCACTTGTAAACAAGAATCACAGCTAGACAAGACACATGTGCAATAGTTAGGCATCTTTATTCCGAAACGTTTCGCCTACACAGGCGGCTTCTTCAGTCGAATACAAAGGAGTCAGCGGAAGAAGCCTGAAGAAGCCTATTGCGTGGGCGAAACGTTTCAGAATAAAGGTACCTAACTGTTGCACATGTGTCTTACTTATCAACCTGTCGGTATTGTATACCATTTTGATATTCAAGAGTCGCTGCCTAGCAGCGTTTCCAAGACGGACTCTGCGCCATCACAGCGGCTGCAGTCCAACCGGAACTGGGATGAAGAGTGTGAGGGAAAAGTCCATAGATAGGAGTGATGAAAGTGTGAAGGTATGTAGAGTGATGGTTGAGTGGTAGTTTGCTGGTTAAGGTGGGGTGAGTGTCTCGCTGCTGCTATACCCCCCTTTTTCACCCGGTGAGAGGTGTAATGCTAGGATTCGGATGCCGGTTGAAATCACTTGACTGACGACGCTCGATCCCACTGTAAGTACTTCACGGCTGCTCGTATCTTCATTATGTGTGTAAGAGTTTCACTCTAATTATTTTTGGAGCTTCACTCATGTTTAAAAACTTTCATTTCTGCTATATCCTGCCTTGGTTTGGTAGAGTAAATTATTACAGTTCGCCATTTCTTTTAAAAGGCCTTATGCCTACTATGTAAATTAATGCTAGAGTGGTGAGTAATTATTGTGGTTTCCTTCACAGTCCTCTGTGTCCGCTCGGATCATCGGATTCAAGGCTGAGTGGGGGGCCGGTGTACTCAACAATTGAGAAACAGAGCAACGAACACGATTTCTGCATTACCACCAGTAGTAACCCAGGACAATAGAAACATCAGGCAACTGGACGTCACTAGGGGCCAACTTTCAACTGAGTCCCTTACATCATATGTGACATTGTAACAGTTTTGGAAGACTGTTGGATTTGTGGTAAAACTAGAGGCAACAACAACAACAACACCACCACTTCTACCACCACCACCACGGAGTTCTCTCTTAAGATTCATTGCTTCAGTGATACGTCCACAGCTGTAAATATTTAGCTTTGAATCATATACATTTTTTTGTTTTCATTTTTCATTTTTCTTAATATAGGTTTATTCTAATCATATTTTCGTATTTATTATTTCAATTGCATTCTATTAAAATAAAGTGTTTATTTTTCTTGTTATTAGTCTTTTTCTATTATTCTTTTCCTGAGAAGATTGGCGACAACCTTCACAAAGAGTATTGTCAATACAATAGAAAACAAAAGTGAAATAAAATACAAACCTAAAAAAAAAAAAAAACAAGAATGCTTTTGAGTTTTGGTAAAAAGCTCTACGCAGATTAAATAAATTATATATATTTATATATATATATATATATTATCCACTTTAATTATAGACTGGGAGGCTGTGTTAAGCGCCTCAGCTGGAGGATGTGTACAGGAGAGTGTTTATCTCCGAGTGTGTTTATACACAACTCTGTTACTGTACTAACTCAGGCTTTGTATAGTTCTCTGTGTGTACTGATGTGTGTACTGTGACCTCTATGTTGTTGGTAATCATTCTAATGTTAGCGGGAAGAATAACAATAATGAGAGGACGTAGAAGGATACGAGGAAGTAAAAAGAGAATTGAGAATTATAATCAGGAGAAAAATAGTAAGAGGATAAATATAATGAGAGAGAGAGACGAGTAGAGAAATAAGATGTTGAGGAGATAGAAAAATAGGAGAAAAAATAAATGAAAGAGGAACAAAGAAAAGAAGAATGTGAAGAAAGAGAGAATGAATAAAGAGAAGGAAAACAACAAAAAATGATGCAGGCGAACAGTGAAAGGAAGGAAAAGAAGAGAAAATGATTGGAAACAACAATAAAGGCAAGATAAAAAAGTAATAAATTGAAGAAAAGAAAGATGAAAAAGAGAATACATATAAAAGCAAGATAAGAAGAAAGTTATTATAATTAGTATTGGGAAGTGCCAAACCTGAAAGGATCATACAGTACCTGAGAAATGTGAACCAATCAGTTTCGATCCAAGGAAGGGGAAGACAAGTCCAATTCCCTGAATCAAGGGTCAGTAACCAGCATCAAGGAACCTCCGTTGAGGAGAGGCGAGGGAAGAAGAGAGACCCGGAAGAATTAAAATTGTATTTATTTCATTCACTTCACCTTTCACAGGACAGTATTAGCCTGTGCTCTGGGCCTTCACAGCTTAAAACTGAGCTTCGATTCGTTTTCTTACTCTTATCATAATAGCATGTGATATCCCTCAGGAAATATCTCATGCGTTATCAGTCCTGTGAGCTTCGTCTCGGCTATGGCAGAGACAAAACTCCTTTTTCTTCTGTGTTCTGTTTTCATTTTCACCTGCGTTTATGTGTCATACATGTATGGTTCTTTGATCTCCGTTTGATTCTCGCTTAGCGCGAGAAAGTTTAGGTAGTGTGAAGGGATGAGAGATCTGGGAGAAGTCTGGGATCTTGCTTTCTTCTGAAGACGGGGGAGATGAGACTGCTGCTGGAGGCAGTGTTTCCCCTTCTCGTGAGTGTCATACCAGGAGCATACCTGGAGGGTGTTCCGAGGGTCAACGCCCCCGCGGCCCAGTCCATGAACAGGATTCTAAGACTATTATTTGGATTGCTGAGGGAAGGTGAAGAATGGTGGTTGATTTTTTTTAGTGATTGATAGAGGAGAGATGTCCGAGGTGCTGTTTCGAAGGACGCGAGTGAGAGGTCACTTATAGGTGAGTGTGGAGAGTAGGCAGAGGCGAAGCTTGACAGGGATTCTGCACTGTGGTAGATACCAGGACCTGCCTTGTATGGGCCAGTAGGCCTTCTGCAGTGTTCCTCCATTCTTATGTTCTTATGACAGATAGCTGCCTGACACGAGATATATTAGACAGATGTGGGATAGAGAATAGGGGAAAAATTTGGAGAGATAAGGTGATATACAAATCGATACGATGGAAAGGACACAAATGCAGGATGATGCTATTCTTTTTTTGACAATGTTTCGCTCACACTGTGGTAAGATGAGGTAAGAGAAGGAGAGTTAAGATCGGAAAATTTATAATCTTTCCCTTGCCCCATCCCTCTTCTCCTCTTAGTTATGTCTCTTTCCTTCTGACTTTACTTCTTAATTTCCATTAAAGCCATTTCAACCACCCCTCAAGCCTTTTTCCTCTTTTCATCTCTCTCTTCCATGTCCTCCTCAGCATCTCCATTGTCTCCTCATAGTTCTTTTTCATGTTTTCTTATGTTTGTTTACGTATGCCTCTGCACTTTTTCCATTTTCACTATATGCTCGATTTGGTATGGTTCCGTGCTGGTGATGCTTACTCTAAGATTTCTGAAAGCTAATCTTAGATTTGCCAAGCAAACATTTGCTGCCGAGGTCATTCGGATGATGTGGTTCCCGGGCGACATCCTCGGCACTGTGGTCACCCCTAGGTCCTTCTCCATGAGTGAGGTGTTTAGCCTTTTTCTCCAAGCCATTACTCAGCTTCTTGTCTCCCTTCCCCAGTTTTCACAAACTTTCAGTTGTAAACTTCCCTCATCCTTTCTGTTTTTGCTCCTCATAAGTTGCACATAAAATGCATCACCTGTCAGACTTGCCCACTCTGATGCCTCTACCCAGATAATTACGCTTTATCCCCTTCCTTTTATAGTTGACGTATGGGTGAGTACAGATAGGAAGCTGATCCGCCTCGCTCTCACCAGACGGAGGATCAAGCCTTCACCACGTCTTGCGCTGAATGACCCATATGAGATTAGCGCTTACCATGAATTATCACCATACAGCCCATGAGCGTGCACTTCATTTATCCTTCTCTCTCTCTCTCTCTTTCTCCTCACTTTTGATACTGTAGGTTTAGGAGACGTGACTTACTACCTCTAAATCCTCGCCAATTGTTGATTATGAAACGGATCTTCTCCATGGGTTCTACCGCTCCTCTTACATGATATTCATGTCAGTGATATTTGCTTGCAGCTTAATGCCACCTATCTGTCCCCCTTTTTTAAAAATATTGGAACTTATTTGCTGTCTTCCACACCTCTGGCCGCTGCCTTGTATCAGTCAACTTATGGATTTTAGCAAACAATTCGCCCAGCTCTTTCAGGACCCCAGATATATTTTCTGGTCGTATTGCCTAACTAGAGAGTTTCTGCATGTCGTCTTCTGCTGTGTGTATTGTGACGGGTATTCGCTGGCGTAAAATTTCTGATTCTCCGCTAATGTCTCTATTTGCTACGAGATTATCTACTTAAATCTTTTGTTTGGATTCTCTAGACACACTGGTCATTTACTGTGAATTTACGATAGCGTAATCTGACATACAGTGAGAAAGACACTGTTTGCACTGAAGTATTTATTTCTAAGTTTCCTTGGGAACTGGACGTAATCGAGTATATTCGATAAAATCGAGTGTATGTGTGTGTGAGTGTATGAGTATGCGTGTTCCTATTTGTGTGTGCATGTGCGTGATCACGAGTGTGTGTGCCTGTGCGTATTGTGGGCAGAGGGCGTCCACGGTGGACACTCACATATTTCTAGACACACAAAAAATGTATCGGGTTTATTTTAGTTACAGCTCGGGCTGATATATGAAGCAGTCGCAAAGTAGAACCAGTTTTCATTCTTCATGCATTGTGGAGCGCAGCCTGACGATAACTGAAAGGATATTGTTATCGATCGCGGTGTGTGTGTGTATGTGTGCGTACTTACCTATTTGTACTCACCTATTTGTGGCTGCGAATTCACAGGTCCTGGTTGCTACTTGGTCCACTCTCCCTGCTCCATGAGCTTTATCTCGTGTGTGTGTGTGTGTGTGTGTGTGTGTGTGTATTTTGTGTTTGTGTGTATATGTTTAAGTATTTACATTAGTACATGTATGCTATCGTACCATTCTAAGTAAACAGCATTAAGCATTCATGCCACAGCGTCTAGTACCTGGTTCTGTGTACCTCCTCACAGCACCTTCATACCTCGCCTCTGTTACCCACCATTGTCTTACCCTGGAACAACTCTTCTATTTAAAGTCATTTTACTCCACTACACTCAACCCATGATAATCACAGAAATTACTCATAATTTCATGTTACCAGATTGATTGCTCAGTGGACCCAGATAAGAAAGTTGCAGCAGCTGGAGTCCATCATGAGGGCCAGTGCCAGGGATGGAGTTCATCATGAGGGACAGTGCCAGGGATGGAGTTCATCATGAGGGCCAGTGCCAGGGATGGAGTTCATCATGAGGGACAGTGCCAGGGATGGAGTTCATAATGAGGGCCAGTGCCAGGGATGGAGTTCATCATGATGGACAGTGCCAGGGATGGAGACTGGGCTTCCAGATCGATACAACATGCTGAGTTACTCACAATCCAGCAAGCACTAACTCTCGCTTCGCAACAGAATAAGCAGTTAGTTGTCTTTCACACCGTCTCCACGGCTGCTCTGCAGTCACTACAACACAGCCTCAGGACACAGTAAGACTCGCCAGTAGAGCGCAGTAAAACTGCGCTCTACTGGAAGCCAAGTCACGCTGGTAGTCACGGGAGTGAAGCTGCAGATGAAGCTACTGATTTACCCTTTTTGGGTAAACAGGTACTTGTCGTCACAACAATCAACTCGCGGCGAATCAAATGACCCAAGACAAACACCAGAGATCCTCCGTCACACATTTATATCTAAGCTGCGGTATAAAACGGATTCACAGTGACAACAGTCACCTGCCGACAAGGACATTGCCAGACGTAAGTGTTTATCAGCTTTGTCTTGCCTAACCAAAACGAAAAAAAAAGCTGAGAGAACAGTGCAGCGCACCATCGCTCACATCTACACTCAGTGCATCACCCATGATCGTATTCACATACACTAGGCTGCCAGCAGGAAATGCGATTACATACCTCACGGTTACCTGGAGTAATGGAGGCTTTGGCAACGCCCAGGCTAGTCTGAGACCAGGCTCGTTGATCAGTCTATAAACCAGGCTACGTGGCTGCAAGAAACGACGTACAACACTGCCTGGTGATTAGGACTGACTTAGTGCCTTCAGCGCCTTCTTGAAGACAGCAGAGGTCTTTGGTAATCCCCCTTATGTATGCTGAGAGGCTGGGTTGAACAGTCTGGGCCGGACACTTAGTGTTTGTCTCTAGCGTACCGTGGCCCTGCTTTCATTGAGGGATGTTGCACTCCTGCCGAGCTTTGCTTGTAGGGAGGTTTTCGTTTTCAAGTTTGGTACACTCTCTAGGATGTCCAGTATATTTACAGCATCTTTGTCGGCCTGCGTTCCAGGTACGATCAGGGCTTCAACTGTTTCAGTATTGAAACGAATGCGATCTTTACCGAAAATAAGGTTTAAATACGGAAGGTGATTTTGACAAGTTTATCAAAAGACTCTGGCTAGCAGGCATTTCACAGTAAAATAACTTATAACTACTGGTGCAATTTTTTGGCAAGAGCAATTAGCTGGAAGTTTCAGCAAGACAGTTCGCTATAGACAGTTCGCTATAGCATTTGTGGAAGCTATTACGAATGTTGGTCATATACAAATGCAGATCTAATCTAAATTTCAGTATTACTGCCCAGGACATGCAATAAACTGAAGAACCAAAGTTTTAATTGACGGTTTTGAGGAGCAGGTCATCACGTGGTTAAGACTCACCTTCCCCAGGAAGCTGATTTTTCCAACCCGGAGAAATAAACGACAACTCAGTCTGACTAGTTTCCAGGAAGCTTGACTCACCTGCAGTTTACCTGGAGAGGGTTTCGGGGGTCAAGGCCCCCGCTGCTCGGTCTCAGACCAGGTCTCATGGTGGATCAGGGTCTGATCAACTAGGCTGTTACTGCTGGCCGCACGCAAACTCACTTTCTCAAGTTCTGTCCAGTCTTCTCGCAAATATCGTTTCCATACTCACATTATTTCAGCGTCATCAGCCTTCTTATTCTTTCCACGAATACAGAAGAAAGCATCGTTTCGCTCACCATGATAAACGTTCTCCGGCTGCCTGTGCCTCTCATGTGTCCTGGTGACTGCCTTCACTCAGGCTGCAGAGGCAGGATCGTTCACAACACTCAAGCTATGGAGGCAGGAGCGTTCACAACACTCAGGCTACGGAGGCAGGAGCGTTCACAACACTCAAGCTATGGAGGCAGGAGCGTTCACAACACTCAGGCTACGGAGGCAGGAGCGTTCACAACACTCAGGCTATGGAGGCAGGAGCGTTCACAACACTCAGGCTATGTAGGCAGGTGCGTTCACAACACTCAGGCTATGGAGGCAGGAGCGTTCACAACACTCAGGCTATAGAGGTAGGAGCGTTCACAACACTCAGGCTATGGAGGCAGGAGCGTTCACAACACTCAGGCTACGGAGGCAGGATCGTTCACAACACTCAGGCTACGGAGGAAGGATCGTTCACAACACTCAGGCTATGGCAGGGCGTTCACAACACTCAGGCTAGGAGGCAGGACGTTACAACACTCGGCTAGGAGGAGGACGTTCACAACACTCAGGCTGGAGGAGACGTTCCACTCAGGCTAGAGGCAGGAGTTACAACCTCAGGCTAGGGGCAGGATCGTCACAACACTCAGGCTATGGAGGAGGACTTCACACTCGGCTAGGCAGGACGTTCACAACACTCAGGCTGGAGGCGGACGTTCACAACACTCAGGCTATGGAGGACGTTCACAACACTCAGGCTAGGAGGCAGGAGTGCGTTCACAACACTCAGGCTGGAGGAGGACGTTCCACACTCAGGCTAGGAGGCAGGACGTTCCAACACTCAGGCTAGGAGGCAGGACGTTACAACACTCGGCTAGAGGCAGGACGTTCAACCTCAGGCTAGGAGGCAGGACGTTCACAACACTCAGGCTGAGGCAGGGCGTTACAACTCAGGCTAGGGGCAGCGTTCACACATCAGGCTGGCAGTTACAACACTCAGCTAGAGGCAGGAGCGTTCAACACTCAGGCTGGAGGCGGACGTTCACACTCAGCTAGAGGCAGCGTTCAACACTCAGCTGGAGGATCGTTACAACCTCAGGCTAGGAGCAGGACTTACAACCTCAGGCTGGGGCAGGACGTACACACTCAGGCTAGGAGGCAGGCGTTACAACACTCAGGCTAGGAGAGGACGTTACAACACTCAGGCTAGGAGGCAGGGGTTACAACACTCGGCTCGAGGCAGGACGTTCACAACACTCAGGCTAGGAGGCAGGACGTTCACAACACTCAGGCTAGGAGGCAGGACGTTCACAACACTCAGGCTACGGAGGCAGGATCGTTCAAACACTCAGGCTAAGGCAGGACGTTCCAACACTCCAGGCTAGGAGGCAGGATCGTTCACAACACTCAGGCTAGGAGGCAGGATCGTTCACACACACTCAGGCTACGGAGGCAGGATCGTTCACAACACTCAGGCTATGGAGGCAGGAGCGTTACAACACTCAGGCTATGGAGGCAGGAGCGTTCACAACACTCAGGCTACGGAGGCAGGAGCGTTCACACACTCAGGCTACGGAGGCAGGACGTTCACACACTCAGGCTACGGAGGCAGGACGTTCACAACACTCAGCTATGGAGGCAGGAGTTCACAACACTCAGGCTATGGAGGCAGGACGTTCACAACACTCAGGCTAGGAGCAGGAGCGTTCACAACACTCAGGCTAGGAGGCAGGATCGTTCACAACACTCAGGCTACGGAGGCAGGATCGTTACAACACTCCTTCAAAGGCTGGAGGCAGGAGCGTTTACAACACTCAGGCTATGGAGGCAGGACGTTACAACACTCAGGCTACGGAGGCAGGATCGTTCACAACACTCAGGCTACGGAGGCAGGATCGTTCACAACACTCAGGCTACGGAGGCAGGATCGTTCACAACACTCAGGCTATGGAGGCAGGAGCGTTTACAACACTCAGGCTATGGAGGCAGGAGCGTTCACAACACTCAGGCTATGGAGGCAGGAGCGTTCACAACACTCAGGCTACGGAGGCAGGAGCGTTCACACACTCAGGCTAGGAGGCAGGAGCGTTACAACACTCAGGCTAGGAGGAGGACGTTCCAACACTCAGGCTATGGAGGCAGGAGCGTTCACACACTCAGGCTATGGAGGCAGGACGTTCACAACACTCAGGCTATGAGGCAGGAGCGTTCCACACTCAGGCTACGGAGGCAGATCGTTCACAACACTCAGGCTATGGAGGCAGGACGTTCACAACACTCAGGCTACGGAGGCAGGAGCGTTCACAACACTCAGGCTACGGAGGCAGGATCGTTCACAACACTCAGGCTCGGAGGGCAGGATCGTTCACAACACTCAGGCTATGGAGGCAGGGCGTTCACAACACTCAGGCTAGGAGGCAGGACGTTCACAACACTCAGGCTATGGAGGCAGGAGCGTTCACAACACCAGGCTAGGGGCAGGAGCGTTCACAGCACTCAGGCTACGGAGGCATGATCGTTCACAACCTCAGGCTAGGAGGCAGGACGTTCACAACATCAGGCTATGGAGGCAGGACGTTCACAACACTCAGGCTATGGAGGCAGGAGCGTTCACAACACTCAGGCTATGGAGGCAGGAGCGTTCACAACACTCAGGCTAGGAGGCGGGATCGTTCACAACACTCAGGCTATGGAGGCAGGATCGTTCACACACTCAGGCTATGGAGGCAGGATCGTTACAACACTCAGGCTATGGAGGCAGGATCGTTCACAACACTCAGGCTATGGAGGCAGGAGCGTTCACAACACTCAGGCTACGGAGGCAGGAGCGTTCACAACACTCAGGCTACGGAGGCAGGAGCGTTCACAACACTCAGGCTATGGAGGCAGGAGCGTTCACAACACTCAGGCTATGGAGGCAGGAGCGTTCACAACACTCAGGCTATGGAGGCAGGATCGTTCACAACACTCAGGCTACGGAGGCAGGAGCGTTCACAACACTCAGGCTACGAGGCAGGAGCGTTCACAACACTCAGGCTATGGAGGCAGGGCGTTCACAACACTCAGGCTACGGAGGTAGGATCGTTCACAACACTCAGGCTATGGAGGCAGGATCGTTCACAACACTCAGGCTATGGAGGCAGGATCGTTCACAACACTCAGGCTACGGAGGCAGGATCGTTCACAACACTCAGGCTATGGAGGCAGGAGCGTTCACAACACTCAGGCTACGGAGGCAGGAGCGTTCACAACACTCAGGCTATGGAGGCAGGATCGTTCACAACACTCAGGCTACGGAGGCAGGATCGTTCACAACACTCAGGCTACGGAGGCAGGATCGTTCACAACACTCAGGCTACGGAGGCAGGATCGTTCACAACACTCAGGCTATGGAGGCAGGATCGTTCACAACACTCAGGCTATGGAGGCAGGATCGTTCACAACACTCAGGCTACGGAGGCAGGATCGTTCACAACACTCAGGCTACGGAGGCAGGAGCGTTCACAACACTCAGGCTATGGAGGCAGGATCGTTCACAACACTCAGGCTACGGAGGCAGGAGCGTTCACAACACTCAGGCTACGGAGGCAGGATCAGTTCACAATCACTCAGGCTAGGAGGCAGGATCGTTCACAACACTCAGGCTATGGAGGCAGGATCGTTCACAACACTCAGGCTACGGAGGCAGGATCGTTCACAACACTCAGGCTACGGAGGCAGGATCGTTCACAACACTCAGGCTATGGAGGCAGGATCGTTCACAACACTCAGGCTAGGAGGCAGGATCGTTCACAACACTCAGGCTATGGAGGCAGGATCGTTCACAACACTCAGGCTATGGAGGCAGGATCGTTCACAACACTCAGGCTATGGAGGCAGGATCGTTCACAACACTCAGGCTATGGAGGCAGGATCGTTCACAACACTCAGGCTATGGAGGCAGGAGCGTTCACAACACTCAGGCTACGGAGGCAGGAGCGTTCACAACACTCAGGCTATGGAGGCAGGATCGTTCACAACACTCAGGCTACGGAGGCAGGAGCGTTCACAACACTCAGGCTACGGAGGCAGGATCGTTCACAACACTCAGGCTACGGAGGCAGGATCGTTCACAACACTCAGGCTACGGAGGCAGGATCGTTCACAACACTCAGGCTACGGAGGCAGGATCGTTCACAACACTCAGGCTACGGAGGCAGGATCGTTCACAACACTCAGGCTACGGAGGCAGGAGCATTCCCAACACTCAGGCTATGGAGGCAGGATCGTTCACAACACTCAGGCTACGGAGGCAGGAGCATTCCCAACACTCAGGCTATGGAGGCAGGATCGTTCACAACACTCAGGCTATGGAGGCAGGATCGTTCACAACACTCAGGCTATGGAGGCAGGAGCGTTCACAACACTCAGGCTATGGAGGCAGGATCGTTCACAACACTCAGGCTACGGAGGCAGGATCGTTCACAATACTCAGGCTATGGAGGCAGGATCGTTCACAACACTCAGGCTATGGAGGCAGGAGCGTTCACAACACTCAGGCTATGGAGGCAGGAGCGTTCACAACACTCAGGCTATGGAGGCAGGATCGTTCACAACACTCAGGCTATGGAGGCAGGATCGTTCACAACACTCAGGCTACGGAGGCAGGAGCGTTCACAACACTCAGGCTATGGAGGCAGGAGCGTTCACAACACTCAGGCTACGGAGGCAGGAGCGTTCACAACACTCAGGCTATGGAGGCAGGAGCGTTCACAACACTCAGGCTACGGAGGCAGGAGCGTTCACAACACTCAGGCTATGGAGGCAGGATCGTTCACAACACTCAGGCTACGGAGGCAGGATCGTTCACAATACTCAGGCTATGGAGGCAGGATCGTTCACAACACTCAGGCTATGGAGGCAGGAGCGTTCACAACACTCAGGCTATGGAGGCAGGAGTCGTTCACAACACTCAGGCTATGGGGCAGGAGCGTTCACAACACTCAGGCTATGGAGGCAGGAGCGTTCACAACACTCAGGCTATGGAGGCAGGATCGTTCACAACACTCAGGCTACGGAGGCAGGAGCGTTCACAACACTCAGGCTATGGAGTTGCAGGAGCGTTCACAACACTCAGGCTAGGAGGCAGGAGCGTTCACAACACTCAGGCTACGGAGGCAGGAGCGTTCACAACACTCAGGCTACGGAGGCAGGAGCGTTCACAACACTCAGGCTACGGAGGCAGGAGCGTTCACAACACTCAGGCTACGGAGGCAGGAGCGTTCACAACACTCAGGCTATGGAGGCAGGATCGTTCACAACACTCGGTGCTGATAAATTATGTAAATTCGTTCTTAAATAATGCAGAAAATTCCAACAATGTGACTTATTTCTTCTGAAATTCTCAATTTAAAAAATAAATAATGTAATAACTCTGTCGAATTCACAACTAACAAGAAATTGCAAGAAGACAATTAAGATGGCATTTGCTACCCTTTACAATGATACAATGGTACCTTGCTACCCTGTACACGGAGATAGTGGTACCTTGCTACCCTCCTTGATTGCGTGATTATATTTTACGACAAGTCATCTTGGCTTTAATTATGTAATTCTGGGAGCCAATTACCTTCATGGTAGAATTATTTTATTTGTCATCATTATTATTATTATATTATTATTATAGATGAGTGATGTTTAGGGCTGAATAATTCTGAAATGTTTTACGTGCAAAATCATTTTTTTTTTAATGGTTCGTCATGCGATGGTGAAGATGTGGTGTTGTTGTGGTGGTGATGGTGTGGTGATGGTATGCTGGTGGTGTGGTGGTGATGGTGTGGTGTTGGTGACGTGTTGGTGTTGGTGGTGTGGGAGTGATGGCTAGCGTGGCTGTAGTGGTGAGGCTGCAGACTACACATGATCGTCTCTGCACAACCTGCAATTTGCAGCTGTGTGATGGAGGTCCCAGTATGCACGCGTGTTTACCCTCTGTGTGATTACCGTCCCTAGGAATACCTGTCGGTAGTAACTGTCGCAGAGCTTTGTGCTGGTGGTGCACCGTCTTCAGTGACTGTAGTAACAGTGCTGGTGGTGCACCGTCTTCAGTGACTGTAGTAACAGTGCTGGTGGTGCACCGTCTTCAGTGACTGTAGTAACAGTGCTGGTGGTGCACCGTCTTCAGTGACTGTAGTAACAGTGCTGGTGGTGCACCGTCTTCAGTGACTGAAGTAACAGTGCTGGTGGTGCACCGTCTTCAGTGACTGTAGTAACAGTGCTGGTGGTGCACCGTCTTCAGTGACTGTAGTAACAGTGCTGGTGGTGCACCGTCTTCAGTGACTGAAGTAACAGTGCTGGTGGTGCACCGTCTTCAGTGACTGTAGTAACAGTGCTGGTGGTGCACCGTCTTCAGTGACTGTAGTAACAGTGCTGGTGGTGCACCGTCTTCAGTGACTGTAGTAACAGTGCTGGTGGTGCACCGTCTTCAGTGACTGTAGTAACAGTGCTGGTGGTGCACCGTCTTCAGTGACTGTAGTAACAGTGCTGGTGGTGCACCGTCTTCAGTGACTGTAGTAACAGTGCTGGTGGTGCACCGTCTTCAGTGACTGTAGTAACAGTGCTGGTGGTGCACCGTCTTCAGTGACTGTAGTAACAGTGCTGGTGGTGCACGTCTTCAGTGACTGTAGTAACAGTGCTGGTGGTGCACCGTCTTCAGTGACTGTAGTAACAGTGCTGGTGGTGCACCGTCTTCAGTGACTGAAGTAACAGTGCTGGTGGTGCACCGTCTTCAGTGACTGTAGTAACAGTGCTGGTGGTGCACCGTCTTCAGTGACTGTAGTAACAGTGCTGGTGGTGCACCGTCTTCAGTGACTGTAGTAACAGTGCTGGTGGTGCACCGTCTTCAGTGACTGTAGTAACAGTGCTGGTGGTGCACCGTCTTCAGTGACTGAAGTAACAGTGCTGGTGGTGCACCGTCTTCAGTGACTGTAGTAACAGTGCTGGTGGTGCACCGTCTTCAGTGACTGTAGTAACAGTGCTGGTGGTGCACCGTCTTCAGTGACTGTAGTAACAGTGCTGGTGGTGCACCGTCTTCAGTGACTGTAGTAACAGTGCTGGTGGTGCACCGTCTTCAGTGACTGTAGTAACAGTGCTGGTGGTGCACCGTCTTCAGTGACTGTAGTAACAGTGCTGGTGGTGCACCGTCTTCAGTGACTGTAGTAACAGTGCTGGTGGTGCACCGTCTTCAGTGACTGTAGTAACAGTGCTGGTGGTGCACCGTCTTCAGTGACTGTAGTAACAGTGCTGGTGGTGCACCGTCTTCAGTGACTGTAGTAACAGTGCTGGTGGTGCACCGTCTTCAGTGACTGTAGTAACAGTGCTGGTGGTGCACCGTCTTCAGTGACTGAAGTAACAGTGCTGGTGGTGCACCGTCTTCAGTGACTGTAGTAACAGTGCTGGTGGTGCACCGTCTTCAGTGACTGTAGTAACAGTGCTGGTGGTGCACCGTCTTCAGTGACTGTAGTAACAGTGCTGGTGGTGCACCGTCTTCAGTGACTGTAGTAACAGTGCTGGTGGTGCACCGTCTTCAGTGACTGTAGTAACAGTGCTGGTGGTGCACCGTCTTCAGTGACTGTAGTAACAGTGCTGGTGGTGCACCGTCTTCAGTGACTGAAGTAACAGTGCTGGTGGTGCACCGTCTTCAGTGACTGTAGTAACAGTGCTGGTGGTGCACCGTCTTCAGTGACTGTAGTAACAGTGCTGGTGGTGCACCGTCTTCAGTGACTGTAGTAACAGTGCTGGTGGTGCACCGTCTTCAGTGACTGTAGTAACAGTGCTGGTGGTGCACCGTCTTCAGTGACTGAAGTAACAGTGCTGGTGGTGCACAGTCTTCAGTGACTGTAGTAACAGTGCTGGTGGTGTACCGTCTTCAGTGACTGTAGTAACAGTGCTGGTGGTGTACCGTCTTCAGTGACTGTAGTAACAGTGCTGGTGGTGTACCGTCTTCAGTGACTGTAGTAACAGTGCTGGTGGTGCACCGTCTTCAGTGACTGTAGTAACAGTGCTGGTGGTGCACCGTCTTCAGTGACTGTAGTAACAGTGCTGGTGGTGCACCGTCTTCAGTGACTGTAGTAACAGTGCTGGTGGTGCACCGTCTTCAGTGACTGTAGTAACAGTGCTGGTGGTGCACCGTCTTCAGTGACTGTAGTAACAGTGCTGGTGGTGCACCGTCTTCAGTGACTGAAGTAACAGTGCTGGTGGTGCACAGTCTTCAGTGACTGTAGTAACAGTGCTGGTGGTGTACCGTCTTCAGTGACTGTAGTAACAGTGCTGGTGGTGTACCGTCTTCAGTGACTGAGTAACAGTGCTGGTGGTGTACCGTCTTCAGTGACTGTAGTAACAGTGCTGGTGGTGCACCGTCTTCAGTGACTGTAGTAACAGTGCTGGTGGTGCACCGTCTTCAGTGACTGTAGTAACAGTGCTGGTGGTGCACCGTCTTCAGTGACTGTAGTAACAGTGCTGGTGGTGCACCGTCTTCAGTGACTGTAGTAACAGTGCTGGTGGTGCACCGTCTTCAGTGACTGTAGTAACAGTGCTGGTGGTGCACCGTCTTCAGTGACTGAAGTAACAGTGCTGGTGGTGCACAGTCTTCAGTGACTGTAGTAACAGTGCTGGTGGTGTACCGTCTTCAGTGACTGTAGTAACAGTGCTGGTGGTGTACCGTCTTCAGTGACTGTAGTAACAGTGCTGGTGGTGTACCGTCTTCAGTGACTGTAGTAACAGTGCTGGTGGTGCACCGTCTTCAGTGACTGTAGTAACAGTGCTGGTGGTGCACCGTCTTCAGTGACTGTAGTAACAGTGCTGGTGGTGTACCGTCTTCAGTGACTGTAGTAACAGTGCTGGTGGTGCACCGTCTTCAGTGACTGAAGTAACAGTGCTGGTGGTGCACAGTCTTCAGTGACTGTAGTAACAGTGCTGGTGGTGTACCGTCTTCAGTGACTGTAGTAACAGTGCTGGTGGTGTACCGTCTTCAGTGACTGTAGTTACAGTTCTGGTGGTGCACCGTCTTCAGTGACTGTAGTAACAGTGCTGGTGGTGCACCGTCTTCAGTGACTGTAGTAACAGTGCTGGTGGTGCACCTTCTTCAGTGACTGTAGTAACAGTGCTGGTGGTGCACCGTCTTAAGTGACTGTAGTTACAGTGCTGGTGGTGCACAGTCTTCAGTGACTGTAGTTACAGTGCTGGTGGTGCACCGTCTTCAGTGACTGTAGTTACAGTGCTGGTGGTGCACAGTCTTCAGTGACTGTAGTTACAGTGCAGTGCTGGTGGTGCACCGTCTTCAGTGACTGTAGTTACAGTGCTGGTGGTGCACTTTCCCAAAAAATAATAAAAATCATATCATCTCGGCATAGTTACTGTCTTCAGTGAACTAATTTGAAATCGTATTCACTTTGTTAATAGTGTAAGAAATCGTCTTTTTTTCATTATGAATGTCGTTATCGTGTCTCCTCTTTTCCTTCTATCAACCAACGAAGATATATATAACTCTTTTTTTTTAATCTCTCTTCGTAAGTAGTCGTTCGTAGCCCCGGGAGATACTGTGTACAATGGCCTATGAAATTTCCCCTTAATTCGTGTACATGTGTACATATAAACACATTATTAATACTATGTAAATTATTGTTTATGTATGCCTGTATCAGTGTAGGCCTAACATTAGACGTGACAAGAATATTGTCACGACTAATATTAGGCCTACACTGCCTGTATCAGTGTAGGCCTAACATTAGTCGTGCCGAGAATATTGTTTATGTATGCCTGTATCAGTGTAGGCCTAACATTAGTCGTGACAAGAATATTGAGCCTCTCACTATCCGTATATCTAAATGCTATTTAAAATTTGGTGAGGGTAAGTATAGAAATTAGCAGCTAATCTTCTCATTCCATCTTCCGGTGACTATCTCCGTTATCTTCCACTGAAAATCTTTTATCTATAATTTTGCAGTGACTATCCTTTGTATATTTGTCACTCCCAGATTCTTCTTCTTTTTTTTCTCTCTCTCTCTCTCTCTCTCTCTCTCTCTCTCTCTCTCTCTCTCTCTCTCTCTCTCTCTCTCTCTCCACGATTCCTTCAGTATTTTTTCACACGATTTTCTTGCTGTGGAGTGTTAACACGTTCTCCCAGAGCCATTTTCCTGGCACCTCTTTGTACCGGAGTGTACTTGGCACTGATGTGTGTGTGTGTGTGTGTGTGTGTGTGTCTGCGTGTTTGTGTGTCTGCGTGTGTGTGTGTGTGTGTGTGTGTCTGCGTGTGTGCGTGTGTCTGCGTGTGTGCGTGTGTCTGCGTCTGTGTCTGCATCTGTGTATGCCTGCGATTATGCATGTATATTTGCATATATATGTATTTGTGTGTTTATGTGCATTTAAGCTTGAACGTGTTTGTGTGTGGGTGCTTGTGTATGTGCTTATGTGTGTATGTGTGAGTTTGTCTGTGTTTAGGAACGTATGTTTGCTTGTATATGTGTGTGTGTGTGTGTGCTTGTGTATATACTATATCCTCTTTGTCTATTTATGTTTGTTTGTTTATGCAAGTGTGTGTGTGCGTGTACGTCTCTACATTTTATGTCAGTATGGTTAGGTTAAACCTTATGATAATTACACAATAATCCTATTCTAATTAAAACATCATATATCATGTCATCATGCTCCTCCATCATACACATCTATCATACTCGCCTATCTCATCCATCACAACACTCATACCGGAGAAATAATACTGCAAATACACCTGGAAAGGAATATTGCTCATCCATTAAGACACCTGCACCACGAGAGTAACAAAGATAATTTATCAGAAATATATATAGCTCATCCATTGTAATCAGCAGGAGTGCTAAGTTATGAGGACATTAGTAATTAAAGCGTGAGAGAACCAGGTAAGGTTCCCTAATTATCATATTTGACAAGTGCAACATTTTGCACACAAAAAAAATGAGTGTGAAACGAATAACTGGGAAGGTGGGCAGATGGATTTTTAACTTCCTCACAAATAAGACCCAAAGAGTTATAATAATGTTAGATGAGTTTTCTAAGGTACTTTTGGTACAAATTCGTTAATTTTTGCATTAACATAAATGAAAAAAATATATATTAAACGTATAACAGAAAATTTTAGAAAGGACTTAATTTTAAATGAGTTCTTGCTAATTGACCAGTTTTACCTATTCGGCACAACATATATATATATATATATATATATATATATATATATATATATATATATATATATATATTGTGTGTGTGTGTGTGTGTGTACTCACCTAGTTGTGGTTGCAGGGGTCGAGACATAGCTCCTGGCCCCGCCTCTTCACTCTCCCTGCGCCATGAGCTTTATCATACCTCTTCTTAAAGCTATGTATGGAACCTGCCTCCACTACATCGCTTCCCAAACTATTCCACTTCCCGACCACTCTGTGACTGAAGAAATACTTCCTAACATCCCTGTGATTCATCTGAGTCTTCAACATCCAACTGTGTCCCCTTGTTGCTGTGTCCCATCGTCCCATCTCTGGAACATTCTGTCCCTGTCCACCTTGTCAATTCCTCTCAGTATCTTATATGTCGTTATCATGTCCCCCCTATCTCTCCTGTCCTCCAGTGTCGTCAGGTCGATTTCCCTTAACCTCTCCTCGTAGGACCTACCCCTTAGTTCCGGGACTAGTCTTGTTGCAAACCTTTACACTTTCTCTAGTTTCTTTACATGCTTGGCTAGGTGTGGGTTCCAAACTGGTGCTGCAT
>WNWK01005161.1:0-40000 GCA_009830355.1 Cherax destructor | reverse complement strand
TCAACCTCATGGACCCTCTTTTGCTGCTACCAGTCAACCTCATGGACCCTCTTTTGTTGCTCCCAGTCAACCTCATGGACCATCTTTTGTTGCTCCCAGTCAACCTCATGGACCCTCTTTTGCTGCTCCCAGTCAACCTCATGGACCATCTTTTGTTGCTCCCAGTCAACCTCATGGACCATCTTTTGCTGCTCCCAGTCAACCTCATGGACCATCTTTTGCTGCTACCAGTCAACCTCATGGACCCTCTTTTGTTGCTCCCAGTCAACCTCATGGACCATCTTTTGTTGCTCCCAGTTAACCTCATGAACCATCTTTTGCTGCTCCCAGTCAACCTCATGGACCATCTTTTGCTGCTCCCAGTCAACCTCATGGACCCTCTTTTGTTGCTCCCAGTCAACCTCATGGACCATCTTTTGTTGCTCCCAGTCAACCTCATGGACCCTCTTTTGCTGCTCCCAGTCAACCTTATGGACCATCTTTTGCTGCTCCCAGTCAACCTCATGGACCATCTTTTGCTGCTCCCAGTCAACCTTATGGACCATCTTTTGTTGCTCCCAGTCAACCTCATGGACCATCTTTTGCTGCTCCCAGTCAACCTTATGGACCATCTTTTGCTGCTCCCAGTCAACCTCATGGACCATCTTTTGCTGCTCCCAGTCAACCTCATGGACCATCTTTTGCTGCTACCAGTCAACCTCATGGACCATCTTTTGCTGCTCCCAGTCAACCTCATGGACCCTCTTTTGCTGCTCCCAGTCAACCTCATGGACCATCTTTTGCTGCTCCCAGTCAACCTCATGGACCATCTTTTGCTGCTCCCAGTCAACCTCATGGACCATCTTTTGCTGCTCCCAGTCAACCTCATGGACCATCTTTTGCTGCTCCCAGTCAACCTCATGGACCTCTTTTGCTGCTCCCAGTCAACCTCATGGACCATCTTTTGCTGCTCCCAGTCAACCTCATGGACCATCTTTTGCTGCTCCCAGTCAACCTCATGGACCATCTTTTGCTGCTCCCAGTCAACCTCATGGACCATCTTTTGCTGCTCCCAGTCAACCTCATGGACCCTCTTTTGCTGCTCCCAGTCAACCTCATGGACCATCTTTTGCTGCTCCCAGTCAACCTGATGGACCATCTTTGCTGCTCCCAGTCAACCTCATGGACCTCTTTGCTGCTCCCAGTCAACCTCATGGACCATCTTTTGCTGCTCCCAGTCAACCTCATGGACCCTCTTTTGCTGCTCCCAGTCAACCTCATGGACCATCTTTTGCTGCTCCCAGTCAACCTCATGGACCCTCTTTTGCTGCTCCCAGTCAACCTCATGGACCATCTTTTGCTGCTCCCAGTCAACCTCATGGACCCATCTTTGCTGCTCCCAGTCAACCTCATGGACCATCTTTTGCTGCTCCCAGTCAACCTATGGACCATCTTTGCTGCTCCCAGTCAACCTCATGGACCCTCTTTGCTGCTCCCAGTCAACCTCATGGACCATCTTTTGCTGCTCCCAGTCAACCTCATGGACCCTCTTTTGCTGCTCCCAATCAACCTCATGGATAAACCAGCTCTTATATGAGGGGTATTGGGCCAGCTTCTGGAAATAGAAGGGTTTGCCATTTCCGTTGCTCTTTATATTCTTTATGTGATGGAAAATACCCACACTGATGGATGCCAGAGACATCGAGATCAGAATATTAAAGTCAGTTCTCTCTGTGTTAGTGTGACTTTGTAAATGGTCCAAGTCGGACCGAAACGTCGTCGTAAGCTCCTCTCTTCTATGTGCGGGTTGTGTGTGTATGGAGAGGATATGAAGTCCGACGGTGTGGAGATATTTGTCATGGTATTAATGTTGTGTTTGCTACGTCGATAGGTTTCCTTATGCCTCTACTACTACCATTTTAATATCTTGCCTTCATCTTTCTGGCACCTGGCACATGTGCCCTGTTGTATGTCATCTCATTCTAGCTGGAGTCGTTCCCTCGAACGAATCTTCCAGGATATCTTACTCATTTTTGTAACGTTGCAAGCTCTTGATGATGTGTTGATTGCAACTTGAAAGGCCTAGAGCTATCATTCAACTTCCCCCCTCCCTGGTTGTTTTGCATTTTGTATCACTTGTTCATGATTTTTATATAATTTAATATATATATATATATATATATATATATATATATATATATATATATATATATATATATATAAGAACAACCACCGTGATAATAAATAAAAGAATTTCAAGCACTTTCTTGATTTCTCACATTATCAAGGAACTGTAAAAATAAAAAAAAATCAAGAGGAAGACATATAAGGAAGGAGACTACACCTCACAGTTACCTTACAACACCTGACTTTTTATGATAATGTAAGTGAAACACAGCTTATATTCTGCCCAAGCTTTAAGAATTTATCTTATATTCTTCCCAAATTTTATTAGTTATAAATTAATCCAATTATTTATATGATGCATGTACACATATACTTAACACGGGCTAAGAAGTCCTTAGTGCTAAAGAGAGCATTCTCGGCTAACACAGTGAGGGACCGCCATCGATCCCCGGCACGGGTGAAACATTGGGCATGTTTTCTTACACCTGCTGCCCCTCTTCACCTAGATATTAAGTAGCACCTTTGGTGTTAGCTGACTGTTGTGGGTCGCATCCTGCGGGATGGGGAAGAAGATTGAAGGACTCCGCTGGAACCAAGACAGGCGGTCCCCGATGACACACTGGCTTTATTGGGTTATCCTGTGTGGCCAACCCTCCCCACCCTAGGTTATCCTGTGTGGCCAACCCTCCCTACCCTAGGTTATCCTGTGTGGCCAACCCTCCCCACCCTAGGTTATCCTGTGTGGCCAACCCTCCCTACCCTAGGTTATCCTGTGTGGCCAACCCTCCCTACCCTAGGTTATCATAAGAACATAAGAACATAAGAAAGGAGGAACACTGCAGCAGGCCTGTTGGCCCATACTAGGCAAGTCCTTCACAATCCGTCCCACTAACAGAATATTTGCTCAACCCAATTTTCAATGCTCCCAATGCAGCAAATTATACGTTGGCGAAACATCTAGAGACCTACAAACACGCATTTCAGAACACCAGTACGCAGGCAGATCTGACGACTCAAGAAATGCCTGTGTTCAACACCGAAATTTACACAACCATTTAATCAACTACAGAAACGCAAGACTCATCGCCAGAGAAGACAACACGCAATACCGAAGAATCCTAGAATCATCACTCATCTGTATATCCAACAACTTCAACCAGAACAACGGCTTCTACAACATAGCTGAACCTATTGCCAAGAAACTTCTTCAACGCTATCCCACCTAGAACTCAAGAATGGTACACTGCAGGTCCTTTAAGTCACACTATGTTTTTAACTATCACACTACTTTTAAGACTCACATGCAGCTTTCTCCACCTGACCCAGCATTCTCCACCTGACTGTACCCTATATATATCTCCATGTTGCTCATTTTCCAGGTAGATCTGTATGTGACTCGATAAAGCCCACTGCGTGGGCGAAACGTTGTCAATAAAGGATCACATTATACTGCTTATGTGTTTATTTTTCCATTGTGTCGGTATTTTATACCATTTATTTCCATCCTTTGACAATTCTACCCACTCAAATCCAACCCCTCTCACTCATGAATTTATCCAACCTAAATTTGAAACTACCCAAGGTCCTAGCTTCAATAACCCTACTAGGCAGACTGTTCCACTCATCAACTACCCTATTTCCAAACCAATACTTTCCTATATCCTTTCTAAATCTAAACTTATCTAACTTGAATCCATTATTGCGGGTTCTCTCTTGGAGAGATATCCTCAAGACCTTATTTATATCCCCTTTGTTAATACCCATTTTCCACTTGTATACCTCGATCATGTCTCCCCTCATTCTACGTCTTACAAGTGAATGTAATTTTAGGGTCTTCAATCTTTCTTCGTAAGGAAGATTTCTAATGCTATGTATTAATTTAGTCATTCTACGCTGAATGTTTTCTAACGAATTTATGTCCATTCTGTAATATGGAGACCAGAACTGAGCTGCGTAATCTAGGTGAGGCCTTACTAATGATGTATAAAGCTGTAATATAACCTCTGGACTTCTGTTGCTAACACTTCTTGATATAAATCCCAGTAATCTATTTGCCTTATTACGTACGCTTAGGCATTGCTGTCTTGGTTTAAGGTTGCTGCTTACCATCACCCCCAAGTCCTTCTCGCAATCTGTATGGCTAAGTTCTACGTTATTTAACTTATAAGTGCTTGGGTTATGGACACTCCCGAGCTTCAGAACCTTGCATTTATCTACATTGAACTGCATCTGCCACTTTTCTGACCACGAATTAAGTTTGTCTAAATCTTCCTGAAGTTCTATGACATCTATGTTTGAATCAATTATCCTACCTATCTTCGTGTCGTCGGCGAATTTGCTCATATCACTAGTAATTCCCTCATCAAGGTCATTGATATATATTATAAATAACAATGGGCCTAAGACTGATCCCTGTGGAACACCACTTGTTACAAGTCCCCATTCGGATTTAACCCCATTTATGCACACTCTCTGCTTCCTATTGGTGAGCCATGACTCGATCCATGACAGCACTTTTCCCCCAATGCCATGAGCTGCCACTTTCTTTAACAGTCTCTGGTGCGGTACTCTATCAAAAGCCTTACTAAAGTCTAAATATACAATATCGAATTCTTTATCGTGATCAACAGCCTCAAAAGCTGTGTGGCCAACCCTCCCCACCCTAGGTTATCCTGTGTGGCCAACCCTCCCTACCCTAGGTTATCCTGTGTGGCCAACCCTCCCTACCCTAGGTTATCCTGTGTGGCCAACCCTCCCTACCCTAGGTTATCCTGTGTGGCCAACCCTCCCTACCCTAGGTTATCCTGTGTGGCCAACCCTCCCCACCCTAGGTTATCCTGTGTGGCCAACCCTCCCCACCCTAGGTTATCCTGTGTGGCCAACCCTCCCCACCCTAGGTTATCCTGTGTGGCCAACCCTCCCCACCCTAGGTTATCCTGTGTGGCCAACCCTCCCTACCCTAGGTTATCCTGTGTGGCCAACCCTTGGATTAAAAATCCGAACAAAATGTAATCTTATCCAGACAGTGACAGCAGAGACAGCAGTGATCTAACCAGTATGATCATAGGCAGCAGTGCCCTAGGTAGTGACAGCAGAGACAGCAGTGATATAGTCAGTATGATCACAGGCAGCAGTGCCCTAGACAGTGACATCAGAGACAGCAGTGATATGGTCAATATGATCACAGGCAGCAGTGCCCTAGCAGTGACACCAGTGACATCAGTAAGACAGGCCAAACGAGGCATGCAAGACGAACGGAGGTTGAGGACTGCATGACAACAACACACAAGGTAAAGCTTGCAAAATAACATTCTCATCGTTGCTTCAAGATACTGTGCAGGCTGCAGTTCCTCAGGACGTGCTTACTTTTCTGTCTTGGGACTTCTGAGTGACCAGGGTCCCAAGTGTATGTATTTTGTGTGCTATCACACCGCTTGTCGGTACCTGTCCCTTTCTATCCATGCTCATGGCTGTCAAAATCCTCCCCATTTGTAATTAAGTATACCACAACTTTATCAGCACTGTGTGTGTAATCTCTCTCTCTCGCTCTCTCTCTCTCTCTCTCTCTCTCTCTCTCTCTCTCTCTTGCCCCATCCCTCCCATTGTGTGTAGAAATATGACCAAAAACCCCATTCTCCTTTCATACCTTTTCGCGTATCTGGCAAAAATATTTGTCACTCCTCCCTATTGTTCGACAAACTCCTCTATATATATTAGCCTCTTCCAGCTTGTACTGCAAATTTGCCTGCAATCTACGACTACGCGCAGCTGCGTATGTAAACCGGGAAGAATATTCGCTTTTCCTCTCGATTCTGTTGTGTAAATACGACACAAAATTGTGATCTCCAGCAATTTCTTGGCGAGCGTTAGACAACAGACGCTCGCTATGTTATTTTAGATTAAAAATTTTGGAGAGGGAGACAGGATACTAAGCAGCAATGTACGATTCTCCTGCAAATATTCCAGGATATATAGTTCATTTACCAGTCCGACCCCATTCCCGTAAGTATATATATATATATATATATATATATATCAGAATTTTTGGTTTCATTTTGGGTGCCTATAGAGCGGGGGAGATATGGTTCACCTCACAACCAGGCGAAGGTTATAGATGGTGCAGCGGTAAGTGGCCTTTACTGCAGGTGATCAGGAAGGTGAGAGAGAGAGAGAGAGAGAGAGAGAGAGAGAGAGAGAGAGACAGACAGACAGACAGACAGACAGACAGAGAGAAACAGAGAGAGACATAGAGAGACAGAGAGAGACAGAGAGACAGAGAGAGAGAGACAGAGAGAGAGAGACAGAGAGAGCGAGAGACAGAGACAGAGAGAGACAGAAAAAGTGGCAGATAATTAAAAGATTAAAAAGAAAATAGTTTAACAGACATATTATTATTATTATTACGGGAATAGAAGGTAATCAAGTTTTATCAGAGTTGTGGGAGGGAAGCCTCAGTCCCTTTGAACAATAATCTTCACCAAGGCGCCCCTCTCGTAACCCTCAAGGGTAGACACACATGACCACATTCACAAACACAAACAAAATCCAATTGTGGAATTGTAACAACAGCGTCCAAAAATGGACCCAAAGACACAAAATATATGTATATATACATGCAAAATAACCACAGGGGGAGTTGAATGATAGCTCTAGGCCTTTCGTGTTGCATTCAACACATCATCAGGAGCTTGCAATGTTACAGAAAAGAGGAGGATGTCCAAGCAAATACATTCAGACGAAGCAACTTTGCCCGAATGAGGTAGGAGGCGGTGAGTGCCCCAGACATACCAATACCCAATGCCAGAAAGATTGAATATTAATTAAAGCATTAGAAGACAACCAACCTAACGAACGTAACATTAGCGACATGACAATTATCAAAAATTCCATCAAGACTTCGGTATGATATAAAAGACTATATATTCTAAATATAGATATATCTGGCAATTGTTTTAGGAATTTTCTGTCCATCTAGAAAATTGGTCCATGGCCGACTCATTTAAAGAGAGATATCTGTAGCTTATCAAAAGGAAGACGGCCATAGTTTATTTATCCCACAAGATTTTCAGGCAGACGCTGGTCTAACCCTCAAGAACAAGAAGGAAAACACACCCTAATTCCCCGATGTGGAACTACAATCCATAGCATTCATGTAGGAGTCCGGTTTTAGGCTATGCACGATAACCTCACCTATAAACGAGTCTAATTTGAATAAGCCACCACTATTATATAATGAATATTTATCATGCTTTATAGTAGCCAATTTTACAATATTCCATTCAAGCCAAATGGAACAAGGCAAAGTGACTTTGGTTTCCAACCAGTTTGCCGAGTTATTGCAGACTCTAATGCGGTTGAAAATGACATATGCCCTGTCAAAATGGTTCGTAAAAATATTAACTCTATTGCTTGGCAACATACATGAAGTCCACATAAATAATGTTGATCTCATTGACAAATTGCAAAATGTTAAAATGTCTAATGATTTTACTCTAGTAAGTTATGATGTGCACCCGAGTGTCTGTCCCCGACTTGCTGTCGTATTTGGAAGAAGAATTTGATGAGTTCTCAATGCCTTTCAATGAGAACACCATTACTGAACTGGTTAAGTTGTGGGTAGTTGATTACAAGTTTGAGTTTGAAGGGTAATATTACTCTCAAAGGCAGGGAATGGTTATGGAAAATCCATTGTCTCCCATGTTGAGCAATCTGTATGTGGAGTTTCTCGAGGATAGACTGTTGAAGGATATCCTGCCATGTAAAGCTAAATAGTTCAGATATGTGGATGACATCTTGTGTCTTTGGCCAAGTGATATGGTCCTGGATACGCTTTGGTCCCGTCTATTAAATTCACTATGGAGAAAGAAGTGGACTCTAAACTTCCATTCTTACGTGTGTTGATACACCAGGTTGACAGAAAATTTAAGTTTACAGTATATAGGAAGGCCACTAATGTAGTGCTCATACATTCACTACTATTCCAACCGTGAGACAAGAGTTAAAAGGAGTGATTTTTCTCACTATGTTCCTGAGAGCTCCTGTGTGTGCAGCCCTGAGTTCCTCATTGAAAAAAATAGGAAAATATTTGACAATGCCATAAAACTGTGGTATCCTAAGGAGTTCGTGGAATCGGTGTTGCTGGCAGGTAGGAAAACTTATACAACTGAGCTTAGAATAACACCTCAGATCAAGAATGTGCTGGTTCTCCCACACAATGAGAATTTATCTGTCCTGCCGAATGCCCTTAAAATATTTAACATTCAAGTAGTTTTTAAGAATTCACAGACTGTTAAAATCATTTTAATAAAGAATTCTCCTCAACAGTGTGTGTGTTGGTGGTGTTTACAGAGTTGGTTGCAATGGTTGCAGCTTACCTTATGTGGGACAGACTAGCAAATCTCTAGATATTAGGATATCACAACATTGATATTTGACACAAAATGCCTAGCAATCAAATGCGACTTTCAGCCACATTAGATAACTCTGCAAACTGGTCAGAGTCGTTGTCCCTTGTTCCACTTGGCTTGAATGGAATATTGTAGAATCAGTTGTTATAAAACATGATAAGTGTTCATTATATAATAACAGTGGTGGCTTATTCAAATTAGACTCATTTATTGTTGAGGTTATTGTGCATAGCCTAAAAACAGACTCTTATACGAATGTTATGGATTGTCTTAAGTGTACTTGTAGTTCCACACCGAGGAATTAGGGTGTGTTTTCCTGCCTGATCTTGATGGTTAGACCAGCATCTGCCTGAGAATCTTGTGCATAGATAAACTATGGCCATCTTCCTTTGGATAAACTACAGATGTCTCCCTTTAAATGAGTCGGTCATGGACCAATTTTCTAGATGTATGGAAAATTCTTAAGATATTTACCAGATATATCTATAATTAGAATGTAAAGTCTTTTGTATCATATCGAAGTCTGACAGAATTTTTGATAATTGTCATGTCAGCAGAAAGGAGTATTCAACTCCTTGTTGTTGGTCATTAATATGTGTCATAAACACTGAGTGCTGAGCCTGGCTCTCTCTATTTCTCTAAAGTGATGAGGGTAAAATTATTAGTAGCGAAAGTAGCCGCGCAATGCTCGAAACGTCCCATCAAGTTCTTATTATTTATCTTTCTTCTTCTTCTTCTTCTTCTTCTTCATAGTTGCAGGTCACATGACCTTCTCAACAATCTTCCGATGATTCCTCAACAGTCTTCCCAGGACCCCTCAACAGTCTTCCCAGAATCCCTCAACAGTCTTCCCAGAATCCCTCATCAGTCTTCCCAGAATCCCTCATCAGTCTTCCCAGAATCCCTCATCAGTCTTCCCAGAATCCCTCATCAGTCTTCCCAGAATCCCTCATCAGTCTTCCCAGAATCCCTCCTCAGTCTTCCCAGAATCCCTCATCAGTCTTCCCAGAATCCCTCATCAGTCTTCCCAGAATCCCTCATCAGTCTTCCCAGAACCCCTGAACAGTCTTCCCAGGACCCCTCATCAGTCTTCCCAGGACCCCTCCTCAGTCTTCCCAGGACCCCTCATCAGTCTTCCCAGGACCGTCAGAGAGTGCCCCCTCCTTCCCAGGAGCTGTGCCATCCCTACGGGCTTGGCGCTTCCCTTTCAATGAAAAATTAACATATTAATGCAACACTGGTAACAAGAAGGCTCAAAGATGATTTCCCAACTCCTGACCAGAGTAAACAAAACACAATTCAACCTTCATTAACTTACCCTAACCTAATTTAACCTAACCTAACCTTAACTAACTTACCCTAACCTAATTTAACCAAACTTAACCTAACCTTCACTAAATTGCTCTAATCTAATTTAACCTAACCTAATTCTACGATTTATATATATGGGCTTTATCGTTAATGTTAACATGTTATTTTACCTGTTTATAAAAAATAATATATTTTTCCCTCTCTGGGTTTAAATTCCTAAAAAATAAAACCTTTTTTTTTTGGCTTTCCTGCTACCTACGTACATATGTCATGTACGTGTTAATCTCGCCTGCCCACCCTCCCCCTGTGTCCGTAGGAGAGGGAGTGCCAGGCTGGAGTGTGTGGGGGTGATTATTTTCCCCCACATGGGGTCAGGCACGGCAACACCGGTCGATAAGGCTCTGTGTGGGAAATAGAATAAATGTTGATGAAAAACACAGAGAAATCTCTCTCTCTCTGTCTCTCTCTCTCTCACTCTCTCTCCTCAAGAATTCTAGACATCAGATCTACAAAGACATCAGACCTACATAGACATCAGACCTACATAGCTATCAGACCTACATAGCCATCAGACCTACATAGCCATCAGACCAACATAGCCATCAGACCTACATAGACATTTCAAATTAATTAATCTGGCTCGTTTTGCAAGAGCCGTTCCAATTATCATTTCTGCTTTAGCAATAATTCTTGTATCTTCTGATAGAAGATTGAAGAGTCTTGGCCCATGGCACCCAGGTACCGTGTATCCACGGCACCCAGGTACCGTGTATCCTTGGCACCCAGGTACCGTGTGTCCACGGCACCCAGGTACCGTGTGTCCACGGCACCCAGGTACCGTGTGTCCACGGCACCCAAGTACCGTGTGTCCACGGCACCCAGGTACCGTGTATCCACGGCACCCAGGTACCATGTGTCCACGGCACCCAGGTACCGTGTATCCACGGCACCCAGGTACCGTGTATCCACGGCACCCAGGTACCGTGTATCCACGGCACCCAGGTACCATGTATCCACGGCACCCAGGTACCGTGTGTCCACGGCACCCAGGTACCGTGTGTCCACGGCACCCAGGTACCGTGTATCCACGGCACCCAGGTACCGTGTGTCCACGGCACCTGGATGTATTCTACACTGTCTCTTGGTATGTGTCTCACTCCAGTAAGTTGCCATGGCGATATCTGGATTCATCCCCTGTAGATTCTTTGAAAGTGAGGCTGAAAATGTGCCACCTCCGCTTTCCGTGAAATTAATATTATAAATACACGAAATACACGAATGGCAATTCTGTGAAACCGGTTAGAATAAATAGAGAAGAAGTTAATGGATTAGTTCTCTGGTACTTGAGTATTTTTGTGGTATGTATTATCAGGTATTTCTGTCTGTTTCTCTCTTCGAAGTGGCAGAGAGACCAGGAGCTGTGAAGTGGCTAACGCGACGGTCTGGAGCTTTGAGACTCTCTGATCGCGGGTTCTAACCCCACCCGTGGTATGGTTTGTTGACTCTTGAGTGGGCAGTGAACCATCACAAGAGAAAACAATGTTGTCAGTTGTGTCAGTACTGGAGAGCACTGACACCACCATACTCTAGTTGCTGACCACCGCTCGGACACCCTTTGTCAATTATGTTGACATTAACTCTCAATAAACAGAGAGAGATCCAGTTATCATGTGGTGGGGTAGATCCATCCCTCCATCCCTCCCTCCCTCCCTCCTCCTCCCCTCCTCCTCTCTCTCTCTCTCTCTCTCTCTCTCTCTCTCTCTCTCTCTCTCTCCCTTCCACTTTTTCCTAATTTTTCTCACCCAGCTACCCTCAATCCTTCACTCCCATGCTCTTTCTCCCCACTCCCCTCTTCCCACTCCCCTCCTCCCCTCCACTCCCACCTTCCCTTTCTATTCAGCTACCCACTACTTCCCCCTTCCCCTTCCCCCTTAACGCTGTGTGACACTGGATCCCACCACCTGATCTCTGACCTTTGGTACACTGCAAAGGTGTTGCGGCTACCTCTGTAACACAGCCCTCTCATCCATGTTCCCTCGGTACAACTGTTGACGAGCGAAACTTCAACTAGACAACCAGGTGATGAGCGAAACGTCAACTCAGTACTCAACCGATAAACCAAATATCAACTCCGGGTTCAACTGGTAACGAGCGATTTTTCAACTCCCTCAAAAAATGCAAAATTCTTTCAATTTTGTAGTAGTGGGTGGGTCATGGTGACGTATATTACCTCGTCCTCATTATTATTGTGCTAGTCTCTCCCTAAGGTGGGCTGGCTTTTTTTGTTTTTTTTCAATTTGGTGTCAAACCATTTTCATTCTGAAGTTTTTATTTACGCATTGGTTTGGTGGGGGGTCGAGGTTCATCTCAGTGGGTATGAGCACTAATCTCACTCGGCACAGACCTTCCTTCCTCTCGCGCGAGACGAGTTTGATCTCACTAGGTATTACCCTCGCTTCACTCGTCGCGAGTTATCTTCACTCAGTATGAGCTTTTGTTTCGTTTATTGCGACGTTTATGTCCCTCGGTTGGCGCTAAAGTCCCCCGTTAAGTTAACAACTCACAATCACCTTTCGGTCCCCTGAGTGTTTTTTGCTCTCAGAAAATGTCTCTCCCTGTGGACATATTCCTTAAAAAAAACCCGTGAAAGGTTAAATGGCGAGTAATTCCCGTGATGTCTTCTGAAACTTTCGTTATCAGGAGAGAGAAGTTTACCATTTGTTGATACGTAATTCGTGTTTGTGAGAGTAAGATGCAACAACTACCGCAGAGAGTCGAACGGGGGCTCTCCAGGTCTTGTTACACACTGTGTGAGGTGCGGCAACAGACTCACAAATGCAGTGTAATGTGATCCTTTACTGGCATCGTTTCGAACCTGTGTTGTGTGTGTTTGGGAACGATTCTGATGGGCTGAAGAAGCCACTGGTTGCAAAATGCTTCATTTATCAACTTGTCAGTTTTGTAAAACATTCAAATGCGAATGTGTATCGATAGAACATACAAGACGCGAGTGCTGGTCTGTGTGATGCTTGAGTGGCAGGTGAGGCTGCACACTGTAATGCTTCTTGGTGATGAGTGATTGACAAGTGTGGGAAACCTCGACAGAGTCTTCCTATCAGAGTATGGAGGCTTCAGACGAGTGTCTTGACCACACACAAGTGGGTGTGGAAACCAGCTTGAACAACATAAGAATGGAGGAGCACTGCAGCAGGCCTACCTGCCCATACAGGGCAGGTCCTTCTCGAAACCAACCCTTCCCACCCACCTATGCGTCTAAAAACATTTTGGTTGCGCATTATTTTTGAACAATACTAATCATCTAATCAAGGTTAAATCAGCAGTCTCAAAATGTTCTACGACGGACCGAAACGTCATCTAAAAATTCCTCTCCAAACTGTTGTATATTTTGTAAAATATTCCTACCACGGGTATTGTGTATTTTTATTCCTTTCTTAAATAAATTCCATGTATTAAAATACCTAAGTCACCTCATCATTTATTACATGTTTTGAATAGATCAATACAATATTTACAGTGCCAGATATACCTGGAGTATATATGGAGGGTGTTTCGGGGGTCAACACCCCCCGCGGCCCGGTCCATGATCGGCTAAAGCATCAGAAAAGACGTCTCCACATATGTTAACATTCCATATATACCACACGTTGTGAATCAACGGTTTAGAAAATCGGTAAGTTGATAAATGAGACTTGTGCAACTCAAATGTTGCACAAGTCTTATATATCATCCCACACGTTGTTCACTACCACACCGTGCAACACTCAGTTGCTGCACACACCACACTGCACTAGATGTTCAGATCACCAGATAAAGCCTGAAAGTACAGCAAAGGGTAAGACTAAACCCCTCTACACCACTAAGACTGAACCCCTCTACACCACTAAGACTGAACCCCTCTACATCACTAAGACTGAACCCCTCTACACCACTAAGACTGAACCCATCTACACCACTAAGGTTGAACTCATCTACATCACTAAGACTGAACCCCTATACACCACTAAGACTGAACCCCTATACACCACTAAGACTGAACCCCTATAAACCACTAAGACTGAACCCCTCTACACAACTAAGACTGAACCCCTCTACACAACTAAGACTGAACCCCTATACACCACTAAGACTGAACCCCTATACACCACTAAGACTGAACCCCTATACACCACTAAGACTGAACCCCTATACACCACTAAGACTGAACCCCTATACACCACTAAGACTGAACCCCTATACACCACTAAGACTGAACCCCTCTACACCACTAAGACTGAACCCCTCTACAACCACTAAGACTGAACCCCTCTCCCCTAAGACTGAACCCATCTACACCACTAAGGCTGAACCCAACTACATCACTAAGACTGAACCCCTACACCCTAAGACTGAACCCCTACACCACTAAGACTGAACCCCTCTACACCACTAAGACTGAACCCCTCTACACCACTAAGACTGAACCCCTCTACACCACTAAGACTGAACCCCTCTACACCACTAAGACTGAACCCTCACACACTAGACTGAACCCCTCTACACCACTAAGACTGAACCCTCTACACCACTAAGACTGAACCCTCTACACCACTAAGACTGAACCCCTCTACACCACTAAGACTGAACCCCTCTACACCACTAAGACTGAACCCCTCTACACCACTAAGACTGAACCCCTCTACACCACTAAGACTGAACCCCTCTACACCACTAAGACTGAACCCCTCTACACACTAAGACTGAACCCCTCTACACCACTAAGACTGAACCCCTCTACACCACTAAGACTGAACCCCTCTACACCACATAGTCAACAGCTGAATGCTGAAACAAATGCTCACAATGACTGACTGTCACTACAAGCTTGCTGGTTCTGATAGGTATTCCGGGGGGCGAGTTAAGGGTGAGGGGGGGGAGGAATGGAGGGTCATTTGGGTTAGACCGGGGGGGGGGAAGGTGATTGAAACGAATAGGCTGAGAGTGCATATAAAGCGTTTACACAGCAATCATACGTCTCAGCTGGTGATCGCGTGTTCACTAACACTCACCAGAGCTGCACTTAGCAGCTGGTTTAAAAATACCTCGAAGAGTTGTTGATTTGGATAGTTTATGTTAGTTTTATGGAGTTATAGTAGGGCAATATCTCAGTGGTCAATACAAACAATATATATATATATATATATATATATATATATATATATATATATATATATATATATATATATATAATATATATATCGTGAATAGGTAAAACTTCCGAGTTTGGCTTAAATAGCAACCCTCTCTTGCCGAATAAGGCAAGCGAAAATTTATGTATGCAATAATATCACAGAAATCATTCTGAACCTAACGAAAAAAAATATATTTCATTGTGTTTGTTTATTATTAAATTATTTTAAACTTATCTAAAATATATTTAGTTGGATTAGGCTAAATTAATTTGCGCAGAAGTGGCTAGGGTCATGCACTATGAAAGTGGTGTTGTTGGTTTGCGTACCCAATTTAGTTTACTCTGATGATATTGCACCTCGTGGCCCTAAAACCTAAGGTCTGACGAAATTACTACGACAGTGACCCAATATGCACACGTCTCTGTCCGCAGGTCATTAATAATGGCACTCATGTTGTTTATGGAATGGTGGCTGAGATGGTGTCCTGACTTGTGGTACTAAGGTTGTACGCAGCCTTAATAACCCTCGTACGAGCGAAACTCTTTAAACCCAGTAAACTAACCAACAAGCAAACCACATATTCAATCCAGTTACTAGGTGAAATCTACGTACCGAATCACTTCCCAAAACACGTACCAAAAAAAAACATTGAGGACAAGTCATAGAGACGCGCCTGGTTTACGTGTCTTTGGAAGACTTGAGACATACCAGGGCAGGAGCCAGTGCTGAAAATGTTAGTAAATGGCTTTCTTAAACAAGAGTCCCATCTAGAAGAAAACATGAGGGGACTTTTAATTCTCTTTTTTGAGTATATGATTAAATGGAAATGGTGTTAATTGTTTAAAATTAAGCAAATTATTATTTTTTACCTTCAATGTATAATTATTAGTATTTACAGCTATAATTATCAGGTTAAGTTATAATGATAATATAAGAATATATATTCTAGAAAAGCCCTTTATTGGGACATATATTCCTCTTTGTATTTCTGTTCTCCAATTTTGTTAACCTGCTATTAAAAGTGACCAGTGTTAGTTTGAAGTATATATGCTGAGAGGGAAGTGTTTGACCTCTTTGCTGGTGGTGTTGGTATTTTTGTATATATGTATTGTGTTTGTGGTGGTGTTTCTGTTTGTGGTTGTGGCGTGTTTGTAGTGTGAGCTGTGAGTGTGTCTGTGTGGGGTTGGTTGGTATTTGCTTGTGTATGTTGGTGAGGGGGCTTGTGGTTGTGGTTGTTTGGTGGTGCGTGAGTGTGGTGGTGGTGTAGTGGGGGGTGAGTTTGCGATGGCTTTACTCACCTATTTGTATTCACCTATTTGTGGTTGCAGGGGTCGATTCATAGCTCCTGGCCCCGCCTCTTCACTGATTGTTTCTATTGGTGGTGGGTTTGGGATGGTGCTTTCATGGTGGCGTATTTGTGGTGGTGGTGTTTGTGGTGGTGATGGTGGTAAGTCTGTTACGTTGGCGTGTTTGTGATGGTGGTGTATTTGTTGTGGAGTTGCGTTTATCGCGGTGTCGTGTTGTGTGGAAAAAAACTCGCACTCATTTGAAACAAACACAGTGAAAGAAGAAGTGTAAAATGGTCTTCTGACTGACGGAGCGCACGAAGCTTATCATTGTAAATTACACGTAACAACATCGTAATTGGTCATGCATAGCGCATCGCCGTGCGTGGGGTCATCCACGACCTTTGACCTCGCTTCGTATCCAGCCTTCTAATCTCCCCAAAACATTAGGGTGCCAACCGCCCTATTTCCTGATTATGCAGTTGAGAAAGAGGTACATTAGCCTGGCTATTTCCGGCACCAAAATTAGTTAAAATTCACTCATTTGTCATCGTCGTAGGCTTTGCTCTTTGCGTGTAAGTGTACTGTATTTTAAGTTTGTGTAGACAAGGCGTGATGTGGGCGACCCCTCGTTTGTGAACTTGTTATAGATGGCGCAGCTGTGCTGTGGTTACATATTGAGGCAGCAAGTATGGGCTTACCAGGGAGACAGCGTGAAGGTAACAGACTGAGGCTCTTATTCTCTCTCTCTCTCTCTCCTCTCTCTCTCTCTCTCTCTCTCTCTCTCTCTCTCTCTCTCTCTCGTAATGAGGAGCCTGGGCTCATGGGGGTGAAGTGACTTAGGCTTGTGTGGTGAAGGTGAGAGAATGACGCTTGTGGGGCTAATGAAGGTGAATGTTGCGTCCTTAGGAAAATGAATGTCTTAGGGCACTCTGCAGGCCAAAGGCTGAGAGATGCTGGAGGTGAGACATAACAGGCGAGAGATGAGAGATAATAGGTTAGAGAAAAGAGGCGAGAGCGCTGAGAGATGAAAGAGAGCCAAGAGCTGCGAAACAATATATAAGACGTGAGAAATAAAAAAAATGAGAGAGAGACATGAAATTAATCTTGAGAAATCTTTTTCTTTAGAACGACAAGACGAACACTGCTCGACTGAGAGGCGAATTAGTTTTCAAAAATTGATGCAATAGCACGACACTCTTGATTAAGAAAAGTACACCAATGTCAATGCATTAAACACAACGGGGGGAAACAATGGCTTTGAAATTACTGAAAAAATTTCAGTCCAGAGGGCTGCTTATTTTTAATTGAAATAATATTCAACATACGGAACACTCTGGCAGAACAACAGAGTGAAAAATAACACCGTATATACTGTGCAGAGGCGGATATGGGAAACTAGAACTATATACCAGCAGAAACAGTAATTTGGAATATCTAGCAGCAACAGAAACTAGGAATATTTACCAAGAGAAACTTTTTATATATAGCAACAGAAGCTTGTAAGCAGAAACATTTGCAATATATTGCAACAGAAACTAGGAATATATAGCAACAGAAACAGAAACTTGGAATATACAGCAACAGAAACAAACTTGGAATATACAGTAACAGAAACAAACTTGGAATATACAGCAACAGAAACAGAAATTTGGAATATACAGCAACAGAAACAAACTTGGAATATATAGTAAGAGAAAGAGAGGATTTATGAGAGCAGTTAACAGTGAGGTTTTTCACTGCATCTCTGTTATTGACGACCTCTGGTGTTTGTTCCTCAAACTATTGTTTCCTGCGCTGTTTTTGTTATTGTTGGGTGAATGAGCAACCTCCTTTGTTTATTTGCTGTGATTGTGAGCCTGGCTCTTTTATTTATCACAGTGTGAGCTATTTTTTGTTCAAATGATGCAAAACTGGGGGTGAGTAGCCATAGAAGTGTTTGTTGTGTGGTGAAGGTGGATGAGTGTGTTTGTTGTGTGTTGGTGGATGAGTGTGTTTGTTGTGTGTTGGTGGGTGAGTATGTTTGCTGTGTGTTGGTGGGTGAGTATGTTTGCTGTGTGTTGGTGGATGAGTGTGTTTGTTGTGTGTTGGTAGGTATGTTTGCTGTGTGTTGGTGGATGAGTGTGTTTGTTGTGTGTTGGTGGATGAGTGTGTTTGCTGTGTGTTGGTGGGTGAGTATGTTTGCTGTGTGTTGGTGGATGAGTGTGTTTGTTGTGTGTTGGTGGATGAGTGTGTTTGATGTGTGTTGGTGGGTGAGTGTGTTTGCTGTGTGTTGGTGGGTGAGTATGTTTGCTGTGTGTTGGTGGATGAGTGTGTTTGTTGTGTGTTGGTGGATGAGTGTGTTTGCTGTGTGTTGGTGGATGAGTGTGTTTGCTGTGTGTTGGTGGGTGAGTGTGTTTGCCGTGTGTTGGTGGATGAGTGTGTTTGCTGTGTGTTGGTGGATGAGTGTGTTTGCTGTGTGTTGGTGGATGAGTGTGTTTGCTGTGTGTTGGTGGATGAGTGTGTTTGCTGTGTGTTGGTGAATGAGTGTGTTTGTTGTATGTTGGTGAATGAGTGTGTTTGTTGTATGTTGGTGAATGAGTGTGTTTGCTGTGTGTTGGTGGGTGAGTGTGTTTGCTGTGTGTTGGTGGATGAGTGTGTTTGCTGTGTGTTGGTGGGTGAGTGTGTTTGCTGTGTGTTGGTGGTGAGGTCTGGTGTTGGTGGATGAGTGTGCTTGCTGTGTGTTGGTGGATGAGTGTGCTTGTTGTATGTTGGTGGATGAGTGTGTTTGTTGTATGTTGGTGGATGAGTGTGTTTGTTGTATGTTGGTGGATGAGTGTGTTTGGTGCGTGTTGGTGGGTGAGTGTGTTTGCTGTGTGTTGGTGGATGAGTGTGTTTGCTGGATGTTGGTGGGCGAGTGTGTTTGGTGTGTGTTGGTGGGTGAGTGTTTGGTGTGTGTTGGTGGGTGTTTGGTGTGTGTTGGTAAGTGAGTGTTTGGTGTGTGTTGGTGGTGTGTGTTTGTTGTGTGTTGGTGAGTGAGTGTGCTTGTTGTGTGTTGGTGAGTGAGTGTGCTTGTTGTGTGTTGGTGAGTGAGTGTGCTTGTTGTGTGTTGGTGGGTGAGTGTGTTTGTTTTGTGTTAGTGGATGAGTGTATTTGTTGTGTGTTGGTGGGTGAGTGCGTTTGTTGTGTGTTGGTGGATGAGTGTGTTTGTTGTTTGGGGTAGATGATTGTTTGTTGGTTGTAGTGGACGAGTATGTTTGCTGTGTGAGTGGTTAATGAAAGTGTTTGTTATATACGGTTTATGAATGTGTTTGTTGTTGATGGATGAGTGCGACTGTTATGTGGCAGTGTTAGTTGAATCTGGTGTATTTGTTGTGTGTATGTTGTGGTGAATAAGTTTATTGCGTGGTGGGTGAGTGTGTTTGTTGCGTGTGTCTTCCCACGAGAGGGAAGAGTGTGAGCTACAACAAATCCTCTTTGTAGCTCATTTGCCTTAAATAGGTACCTCGACCGGATTACCTAACAACGCATTCCCACAGCGCTTAAATAGGTACCTCAACCGGGTTACTTAACGCATTCGCACAGCGTTTAAATAGGTACCACGTCCGGGTTACCTAACAACGCATTCCCACAGCGCTTAAATAGGTAACTCGGCCGGGTTACCTAACAACGCATTCCCACAGCGCTTAAATAGGTACCACGTCCGGGTTACCTAACAACGCATTCCCACAGCGCTTAAATAGGTACCTCAGCTGGGTTACCTAACAACTCATTCCCACAGCGCTTAAATAGGTACCACGTCCGGGTTACCTAACAACGCATTCCTACAGCGCTTAAATAGGTACCTCAGGCACGGACATCCTTTAAAAATCAAAGTAGTTAGGTTCCCCGTGTTAATGACGGCTAGTGTGTGCCTGTACGTGATAGCTGTAGTGGATATAAACACAATTTTGCCATGGACAGTTCTATTTGCATATTCCCTCTTATTTTACATAATTTTGTATTCACATTTTGATGTAAATAACAGCCCCCCCCCCTGTTTTGAAATCGTGTGCGTAGGTAAAAGTCACCAAAGTATCATTGTTTTGAAGTTATGGGTCCGACAACACAGTCACTTGGCTTGACGCACCGTACTCCTCCTGGAGTGTTGGTGCCCCGGAGTGACAGTCAGTCTGAGTGGGGCAGTGTATGACAGTGCGAGTTGGGCAGTGACTGAGAGTCGGTGTTCGTTGGACAGTGTACGACAGTATGAGTCGAAATGTCTGAGTTATCTTTAATAATAATAATAATAATAATAATAATAATAATAATAATATTATTATTATTAATATTAATATAAAGAAGAAGAAGAATACAAGACTCGTGATCAATCCAGAATCGCGGGAGAAAAAAGCTGACTTAAAACTCACAGTTTATCAAGAAATAAAATGCAAAGAGCGTCACAAAAAGCAAAAGGCAGGCTTATCATAGGATTTTTTTCAATTATGCGGACAATATAAATGTATAGGGGAGTAGAATGATAGCTCTAGGACTTTCGTGTTGCAATCAACACATCATCAGGAGCTTGCAAAGTTGCAGATAAAAGGAGGATGTTCCGTGAATACATCCTCTGGGATCGTATTAGTTCGGACATCCTCCTTTTTTCTGCAAGTTTGCAAGCTCCTGATGATGTGTTGATTCCAACATGAAAGGCCTAAAGCTATCATTCTACTCCCCCCGTAATTGTTTTTGCATCCTGTATCGCTGGGTTTGCGATAATTCCATTATATATAATATATATAATATATATATATATATATATATATATATATATATATATATATATATATATATATATATATATATATATATATATCAAACTTTATTCCGTAACGCCTTGACAAAGCTCCTGTAGAGCGAAACGTTACCACAATAAAAATGTGACATTAGTTGCATCTGTGTGCATCTACCACACAGACCCTGGAAAGACTGACACCGCCTCCACTATCCTACCAGGTCAGCCCGGCTCTGATCGGTGGGGGGGGGGAGGGGGAAATATAAATTCTTGAGGATATACGAGAGTAAAAAAAAAGAAAAGGCTACTTTATCTCACGTAAAATAAAAATGTTTCAGAATCTAAGGTAATAAAAGGAGAAAAGGCTCACGCGTGACACCCACACACTGACACACACACTGACACACACACTGACACACACACACACAGACACACACACTGACACACACACTGACACACACACACACACTGACACACACACACACACTGACACACACACACACACTGACACACACACACACACTGACACACACACACACACTGACACACACACACACAGAAATAGTTTTATATTGTTAGTAATGCGGCGGAGAAAGGAAGAAATAGTGAATACACGGAGGGAAGAGGAAATTTGAATTCTAAGGTGTTCCAGAGAGGGATAAACTGTAAACATACGACAATTGGTGTTGGGAGTCATGACATCTGCCTCCAGGTATGCAAGTGGCAACACACACTGAGAGGGTAAAGAAGGTGATATTTTGTTCCCTCTTGTTGAAACTTTTGATACAAGGAAAGACTCTTTGTTCTTTTTGAGTTTGATATTACGAAGGTACAGGCGGTGCCCCGCTTTACAGCACTTCGCTTTTACAGTGTTTCGCTAATGCATCGGTTTTCAATTATGCCCATTATTTATTCAGACTTCCTATAATAAATATATTTACCACTCACTATAAGCTGAGGACCAAAATATTTCAACATAAGTAATGTGTGTACTGTATATGATAGTGTAAAAATGTTATCAAGCTTTTATATGCATTTGAAAGTTGAAAAGGGCTATGTTTCACTTTACAGCAATTTTATCTTTACAGCAGTAGCCCGGAACCCAACCTGCTGTATAAGCGGGGCCCTCCTGTCCTTACTTAAGGTAAACAAAAAAAATCATCACATTATAATGCCTACAGGTGATGAATAAGACACATGTGTGTTGCACATACGTCGTACTCATCAAGAAAACATGTTGTGATTGTTTTTTAAAACGTGATGAAACACGACCAGGTGAGAGGTAGTCAACCCACGTATAAACAAGAAAATCAAAATTTGTTTTAACGTTTCTATTTACATGTGGATTCCGGCCTCACATCGTTAAAAAATTCATTATTCCTCACAGCAGGTGAGAAACACGCGAAATCCTCTTAGGACTTTCATTGAAGTGCATATCAAGGTATCAACTTCAGTGAACATACTGAGAAGATTTCAGGTCCCTCTCCCCTGCTGTGAATAATATTGCATTCATGAACGTTCATTGTAACTCTTTAGAAATATTCTCAGATGAATGGAGAGTGAGAGACACTCAGGAACTGGCAGTGAGAGACACTCAGGAACTGGCAGTGAGAGACACTCAGGAACTGGCAGTGAGACACACTCAGGAACTGACAGTGAGACACACTCTGGAACTGACAGTGAGACACACTCTGGAACTGACAGTGAGACACACTCTGGAACTGACAGTGAGACACACTCTGGAACTCACAGTGAGACACACTCTGGAACTCACAGTGAGACACACTCTGGAACTCACAGTGAGACACACTCTGGAACTCACAGTGAGACACACTCTGGAACTCACAGTGAGACACACTCTGGAACTCACAGTGAGACACACTCTGGAACTCACAGTGAGACACACTCTGGAACTCACAGTGAGACACACTCTGGAACTCACAGTGAGACACACTCTGGAACTCACAGTGAGACACACTCTGGAACTCACAGTGAGACACACTCTGGAACTCACAGTGAGACACACTCTGGAACTCACAGTGAGACACACTCTGGAACTCACAGTGAGACACACTCTGGAACTCACAGTGGACACACTCTGGAACTCACAGTGGACACACTCTGGAACTCACAGTGGGACACACTCTGGAACTCACAGTGAGACACACTCTGGAACTCACAGTGAGACACACTCTGGAACTCACAGTGAGACACTCTGGAACTCACAGTGAGACACACTCTGGAACTCACAGTGAGACACACTCTGGAACTCACAGTGAGACACACTCTGGAACTCACAGTGAGACACACTCTGGAACTCACAGTGAGACACACTCTGGAACTCACAGTGAGACACACTCTGGAACTCACAGTGAGAGACACATTGGAACTCACAGTGAGACATACATTGGAACTGACAGTGAGAGACACATTGGAACTGATAGTGAGAGACGTCGCTCTATTACTGGAATAGGAAAACACGTTAGAGACAATGTATATACGATATACCACTCCCGTGTGCAGCTCAGCCGGCTGAAACTGTGTTGTGTTGTGCTGACAGCTTCATGGGTCGAGCCAGCCGGGGCTTCAAGGTGTGTTGTGTTGTGCTGACAGCTTCATGGGTCGAGCCAGCCGGGGCTTCAAGGTAGCAGCAATACTAGTGCTTCTCTCTACTCTCTCTCCTTCAAAACCTTACTCCATTTTTATTCTCATATATATATATACATTTTTTTTGCTACAGCTTCTCTCTCTTTTTCTAAAAAAAAAATATTTTTCCCCTTTTCCTAAAACGTATTTTGAAACACTGTCATCTAAAAATATAAACACTGGGTTTATATACGATATTTCCATAATATATTGCATGTTAAATCCCTGAGGGCTTTCGTGTGTTAAGCCAAATATCTTCAGTTCACGTGAGAGAGACCAAGTGTTCAAAATGCAGTTCTCTGAGGCGGTCCATAACAATCTGTTACACAATCGAAGTGGCTGAAGATGCAACGCATTATTCTGAAGAAGTTGAATATGACGACTGTGAGAGTTTCCAGAAAGGTATGAAAACCACGGTAAAAAATCCTTATAATGCGTGCTCATTATAATTTGAGCACATGAGGTTCCAGTGACGGTAAAGACGAAACATATTGTAATGTGATCCTTTACTTACATATATATGTGGGGGGGGGAGCGTAGTGATGTACAGAGTCAGGTTAGATTTGTCGAAGCTAAAACCTTGAATTTGGGCAGGCCATAGGCAGGCACGGGGCAGTAGGCCTACCTCAGTGCTACCTTCCATTCCTATGTGGAAATCCTATCTACAAGGCCTGGCAAGAGGCTCAGCTGTGTCGCACAAGTCGTTGTTATGGCTGAAGTTGCCTGATATGTCAGCTAGTGTTGGCTCCAGGATCCTGTGTTTTGAAATACCTTCCTCACCGTGAGTCATGCGCAGGTGTACCTGAACAAGCGGTATCCCTGGAGTATACCTGTTGAGGGTTTCGGGGTTCAACGCCCCCGCGGCCTGGTCTGTGACCAGGCATCGCGGTGGATCAGGGCTTGATCAACCAGGCTGTTACTGCTGGTCTTGAGTTTGTACGTGAAACACAGGCGTCGTTCAGGCAGTCCATTCTGCTGGCACATACGTGTTTACAAATGTGTTGTGTGTGTGTGTGTGCTTTTGGAGATCTCTAGATGTGTCTTTAACCATCGTATCCACATTTTAATGCCACTGTATAATATTATTTCAGTGTGCTAAGCAGCGAATGAAGCCAAACTCTTGTGCAGTGATTATTGAGCACGTCAGCCTCACTGATAACACCAAGTCTCACGCCATATTCACAACAATATTACACAGTGAAATTAAAAAAAAAAATATACCAATAAAAAGTGATAAAATACGATTACGAGAATAAAGTAAAAGCCAAAAAGATGATGAAGAATAATTTAGCAGAAAACAACAACAACAGCAGCAGCAGCAGCAGCAGCAGCAGCAGCAGCAGCAGCAGCAACAACAACAACAAAGGCAGAAAATAGGTGATTAAAAGAATGGGGCACTGATCTATTTTTCTCTTCAGTTCACAACGCTGGCAAATTGAGGAAATCAAGTGAGCTGAATGATGAGACTTTTTGGTGGTTCTTGGTGACCTGTGGTCTCTAGTGGTGGGTCTTATCTGTCTCTTGTGTTGGACACTGACGTCATGTAGGAGCTCTTAGTGGTCCCTGGCTTCTTGTGGAGAGTCTTAGTTCTCTTTATCCTCTTTTAGTGGTCTTTAGTGGCCCTGGTCTCTTGTGGAGAGTCTTAGTTCTCTTTGTCCTCTTTTAGTGGTCTTTAGTGGCCCTGGTCTCTTGTGGAGAGTCTTAGTTCTCTTTGTCCTCTTTTAGTGGTCTTTAGTGGTCCCTGGTCACTTGTGGAGTGTGTTAGTGGTCTCTGGCCTCTTTTAGGGAGTCTTAGGGACATCTTTGAGATTTCAGGGAGACAAGCTCCAGTTCTCGGTCCTTGCTTACCTCAAGGCAAACTGACATGAAGCAGACCTCTAATATGCGTTATGCAGCTCCATATAAACAGTGTATCAGTGTCTACGAGTAAGACACTTGTGTAACACTTAAGTATCCTTATTATCGAAATAAGGATACGTTGAGACGTGAACATTGATAAGTAAGACACATGTGTAGCAGAGGAGGCAACATGTGTAGCAGAGGAGGCAACATGTGTAGCAGAGGAGGCAACATGTGTAGCAGAGGAGGCAACATGTGTAGCAGAGGAGGCAACATGTGTAGCAGAGGAGGCAACATGTGTAGCAGAGGAGGCAACATGTGTTGCAGAGGAGGCAACAGAAGCTGAAGACTGGAAAGATACCTAAATGTTTTACACGTTTTGCTCTTCAACTTGTCGGTATTGCGTAGCATTTTCAATATACTTTGTCTGAGATGAGATAATTTCACTTTTTAACGATCCTTCATCAGAAACAGTGTTTCCTGATGTCTTCTGTTGATGATCCAGATGGATGGTTTCCAAATATTCCCTCTTGGTCCTGTTACACCCCTCGTAAATAACCCATCTTTTTAATCTGACTCGTAGTATTTTGTATGATGTGTTATGATCCCCTTTCCCCCCAGAGTTCATCCCTTCTTCGGCGAGGTGAAGTTTAGCTCTCACAGTCCTTATAGCTCGTTTACCCTTAACGTAGCCAACAGTCTTGAGGCTCCTCTTTGTAGCATTCTCCAGATCTAAGTCGATTACAGATCATTACAGCAGTGGTAACGGGTGTCTACAACAGTGGAAACGGGTGACTACAACAGTGAGAAACAGTAGCAGAAGTTTGGACGTGATCATTCCGTCACCCTAGCAAGAATGATGGTCTGATCAGGTTAAAACTACTATTACCAATAATCCCCCAGTGTTGTCGCCTGCATTCGACTGAAGGAGGCTACTGCGCAGGCGAAGCGTTTCAGCAATAAAAACACCCAGGTGTTGCACATGTGTCTTATTTATCACCTGGTCGATATTGCGTACCATTAATAATATGATTCTCAAACTTTACCTAAGACTGGTCAACACCTGTGAGGTAACGAGTTATTTACACGAGTCTTGCTAAAGTTTCCTGCATGTTGGTGTGTTGTGAGCTGCGTCAGTCTTGTTGATGTTGTTGGTGTGTTGTGAGCTGCGTCAGTCTTGTTGATGTTGTTGGTGTGTTGTGAGCTGCGTCAGTCTTGTTGATGTTGTTGGTGTGTTGTGAGCTGCGTCAGTCTTGTTGATGTTGCTGTGTAATGTGCTGCTCGAGGGACGGGCTCAGAGGAATGCTTATACCCGGATCTTCTTTTCCCGTGATGGTTTACTTTCCACGAAGATAGTATCCTATCTTTTGTTTACTTTCCACGAAGATAGTATCCTATCTTTTGTTTACTTTCCACGAAGATAGTATCCTATATTCTGTTTTCTTTCCACGAAGATTGTCTTCTGTTAGCTTTTTCCATCTTCCAGCTTCATAACTCTAACCTTCTTCGCTAAATCCGTAAGGGTTACAGAGCACCTGGGGTGATGAGGGGATAGAGAGGAAATCAGTTTTGATCCTAGAAAGAAAGGAGGAGGAGGAGGAAGATAGCTCCAGTTCCCTGGATAAAGAGCTCTTTACAATCATCAAGGCACCTACCTCGGAGGAAAGTCAAGTTGAAATTGGTATTTATATGACCACTGCAGAAGTTTGTGCAACCTTCCTGGATACTCGTAGCCTCTCAACTTTGTATTCTCTGCAACTTTGCATCATATGCAAGCATTATCTTAAGCTTTTAATTTGTATTCTCTGCAACTTTGCATCATATGCAAGCATTCTCTTAAGCTTTTAATTTGTATTCTCTGCAACTTTGCATCAAACGCACTCTCTGAATCTCCTAAGTTTGTATTCTCTTCAATATTTTCTCAACCTCCTAAGTTTGTATTCTCTTCAACATTCTCTCAACCTCCAAAGTTTGTATTCTCTTCAACATTCTCTCAACCTCCAAAGTTTGTATTCTCTTCAACATTTTCTCAACCTCCTAAGTTTGTATTCTCTTCAACATTCTCTCAACCTCCAAAGTTTGTATTCTCTTCAACATTCTCTCAACCTCCAAAGTTTGTATTCTCTTCAACATTCTCTGAACGAGGATGTTCAGCAGGTAATTCTTATAACCAAGTCATTAGTATTCAAGAGTAACAACAAGGAGAGTAAGACTGATCCCTGTGGGAACTGGTGTGTGTGTGTGTGTGTGTGTGTGTGTGTGTGTGTCCTCAGACAACACCCACATCTTTGACTACATCATCAGCTCAGTAATTAACGAAGTTGGTCTGCTAATGAGTCTAGACCCTCCTTAAGGACCTTCACGGTGGACAGTTATTGATCTGCACGTACACCACGGTGCACCACGGTACACCACGGTGCACCACAGCTGCCTCAATATTAGTGAACGGAGAATCGAGCTTTCAGCGCTCCTTATGCTGAATGACTAAAACAGGTTTACCGCTTCATTGAAATCTGATAATGAAAATGATAATAATAATAATAATAATAATAATAATAATAATAATAATAATAATAAGTAATAATAATAATTATTATTATTTGTGAATTTATAGATTTCTTATTATTTTGAAGGAATACTGCTTTAAAATAATAAGGAAATCTATAAATTCAAAAAGTCCCAGTGGGGAAACACCCTTGATGCAGTATTCCCAGTGGGGGAACACCCTGGATGCAGTATCCCCAGTGGGGGAACACCCTGGATGCAGTATTCCCAGTGGGGGAACACCCTGGATGCAGTATCCCCAGTGGGGGAACACCCTGGATGCAGTATTCCCAGTGGGGGAACACCCTGGATGCAGTATCCCCAGTGGGGGAACACCCTGGATGCAGTATTCCCAGTGGGGGAACACCCTGGATGCAGTATTCCCAGTGGGGGAACACCCTGGATGCAGTATCCCCAGTGGGGGAACACCCTGGATGCAGTATTCCCAGTGGGGGAACACCCTGGATGCAGTATTCCCAGTGGGGGAACACCCTTGATGCAGTATTCCCAGTGGGGGAACACCCTGGATGCAGTATTCCCAGTGGGGGAACACCCTGGATGCAGTATTCCCAGTGGGGAAACACACTAATGAGTTCAGCAATGGACGTATGAGTTTTTCCCTAGTAAGAAAAGGCCAAGCCTATATGTCGATGATAGGAGAGTGAGAGTAAGAGAGAGGAAGAGAGAGTGAGAGAGGGGGAGAGAGAGAGAGAGCGAGAGTGAGAGAGGGGGAGAGAGAGAGAGCGAGGTAGAGAACAATCCCCTATCCATTACACACAATTCAAGATTCCGAAGCCATTTCAGGAGCCCAATATCCTCAGTGGATGGGCATGAGATCAGGGCAATAAAAGCAAGGTAGCAGAGAGTGTAGCTGCAACTTGCTCTGCACAGAGGTAATTGCAATCATAACTTCTCTCTTGCAAGCATCCCCAGCCAGCGAGTATTCTCAGGGAATAAGAGGGAATACATAACCTTGTGATACTGCAAATAAGAAATGGAAAGATATATATATATATATATATATATATATATATATATATATATATATATATATATATATATATATATATATATATATATATATATATACAAACTATTATTGCTTATACTGCTACCAATACTCTGGCCTGGGTGGTCAATGCTTCGTCAGTCGTTATGGAGCAGTTTCCTGGACTCGCATGGGGGGTTCAGTCCCTCAGGATTGTATCGAATTAGCTCTGCTATTGTATTTTTTTATTATTTCTGTATTTGCAGAGAGATTTCGCAGCTGGTTCTTAAAGAACTGGATTATTTTAGTTCGTTAAAGTTTCAGAGGAAGGCTGTTCCAGTGTTGTACAACGTTCCAAATATAATATTGCACACTTTGTGTTGTTCCTCGTGCCACGGAGTCTCGTACCGCTGTTTTGTACTATTGCTTCACTTTGCGCCGTGAATGGTTTTTCATGGCTGTGTGTGCCAGTTTTGTTCGCTACGTGGAAGGTTTCAATGAAGTCTCATAAACCGTTACCCAGGCGAGAGCAAATTCAAGCACTTTGTCTTTTTTTCACAAGACTTCTTCTTTAACGAAGGTGCTAGTTTTAACGTATTAACACGATTGCAGACAAACTAAGGTACGGGTGGGGTTTAAAACCCATGGCGAGTTAGTTGTAAATCTCCAGGCCAGTGCGTAAGCCACTGGACCAACTGGCTACAATAAGATTCATCCAACTACGTATATTTATACACCATAGGAAGGTTAGCATGGGCCACCACTGTGACCACAAATGTAAGTTTTTACAAATGAATCTCCCGACAAGCGTGCTATTGTACTGAAAATTAATAAGTGTGAAACCTAACTTCCTGCTAGGTGTTGGTCATCACTGCTAAACACTGGTTAGTATGAATAACGAAAGTAAATATATTAAACACTCGTCAATGCTCAATACTATCCCACTTGGAGACAGATACTCAGAAAATCAATTGATCTGTATATTTCGATCCCCTGCTGGGGTCCTCTTCAGCAGGTGAAGAGTACCCTCAGCAAGGAGTCTAAATATACAGATGAATTAATTTTCCGAGTTTCTGTCACCATATTTATTTCAGGTTATCATTAGTTATTGTTACAAAATGCTTCTTCCCTTTTGGTTAGACTAATTTTTTCTCCCTTGATTTACAGTTAACATTTTGCATTGTTATCCCCATGATGCATAACTTTGCACTTTTTTTTTCCACAGTGAAACTCATCTTTGACTTCCCCGACCAGTGCGCCAGTCTATCCAGGTCACTCTCAATAATTAAGCAGAAGGTCACAGAGGCTACGTGCTCCCCTCCGCTGTGTTGTACACGAATCCGGTTGTGATTTGACAATGGTTCAGCGAGGACCAGCTGAGAGAGTGATTACCTACCACCAAGACTGAGAGTGATTACCTTCCACCAAGACTGAGAGTGATTACCTACCACCAAGACTGAGAGTGATTACCTTCCACCAAGACAGAGAGAGTGATTACCTTCCACCAAGACTGAGAGAGTGATTACCTTCCACCAAGACAGAGAGTGATTACCTTCCACCAAGACTGAGAGAGTGATTACCTTCCACCAAGACAGAGAGTGATTACCTTCCACCAAGACTGAGAGAGTGATTACCTTCCACCAAGACTGAGAGTGATTACCTACCACCAAGACAGAGAGTGATTACCTTCCACCAAGACAGAGAGTGATTACATTCCACCAAGACAGAGAGTGATTACATTCCACCAAGACTGAGAGAGTGATTACCTACCACTAACACAGAGAGTGATTACATTCCACCAAGACTGAGAGAGTGATTACCTACCACCAAGACTGAGAGAGTGATTACCTACCACCAAGACTGAGAGAGTGATTACCTACCACCAAGACTGAGAGAGTGATTACCTACCACCAAGACTGAGAGAGTGATTACCTACCACCAAGACTGAGAGAGTGATTACCTACCACCAAGACTGAGAGAGTGATTACCTACCACCAAGACTGAGAGAGTGATTACCTACCACCAAGACAGAGAGTGATTACCTTCCACCAAGACTGAGAGAGTGATTACCTTCCACCAAGACTGAGAGAGTGATTACATTCCACCAAGACAGAGAGTGATTACATTCCACCAAGACTGAGAGAGTGATTACCTTCTACCAAGACTGAGAGAGTGATTACCTTCCACCAAGACAGAGAGTGATTACATTCCACCAAGACTGAGAGAGTGATTACATTCCACCAAGACTGAGAGAGTGATTACCTACCACCAAGACAGAGTGATTACCTTCCACCAAGACAGAGAGTGATTACCTACCATTAAGACTGAGAGAGTGATTACATTCCACCAAGACAGAGAGTGATTACCTTCCTCCAAGACTGAAAGAGTGATTACATTCCACCAAGACAGAGAATGATTACCTATCACCAAGACTGAGAGAGTGATTACATTCCACCAAGACTGAGAGAGTGATTACCTACCACCAAGACTGAGAGAGTGATTACATTCCACCAAGACAGAGAGTGATTACCTACCACCAAGACTGAGAGAGTGATTACATTCCACCAAGACAGAGTGATTACCTATCACCAAAACTGAGAGAGTGATTACATTCCACCAAGACAGAGTGATTACCTACCACCAAGACTGAGTGATTACATTCCACCAAGACAGAGTGATTACCTACCACCAAGACTGAGGGAGTGATTACATTCCACCAAGACTGAGAGTGATTACCTATCACCAAGACTGAGAGAGTGATTACATTCCACCAAGACAGAGAGTGATTACCTATCACCAAGACAGAGAGTGATTACATTCCACCAAGACTGAGAGAGTGATTACCTCAGACTCCCTCTCCACTTCATCTACTGTCTCTAAGATTGTCATTCATCTCCGTATTCGACTGATCAAGCCTGCAGCGCAGGTGAAATGTTTCGTCTGGATGTTTCGTGAATTATTCCACGAACTTTGCAAATGAAGACGTTGTTCGTGCTTCTAGGTCACATCACGGACACAACTGTGACAATGACCAGGGCCCTGCGGGACTCCTGCTGCTTACACACACTCTCAGCTACTGCTCCGCTTATAACCACTCAGCATTTCCCTGTGAGTTAAACTTTGATGCTAGTTTGAGGTTTGACTTTAGTTGTATCATGCACTTGTAGAAATAAAGATTATTATTATTATAATTGTTATTATTATTACTACAAATTTTCTGTTTGTTATTTTGTCAAAATCATTGTGGGTGTCTTGTTACATTTTCTGCTGCGACTTCGTAGCAGTTTTTTTTTTTTTTTACAATATTTACATTGTTTACGTAGTTTTCACTTTTTTTACAATATTTACTTTATTTACGTAGCAGTTTTAATTTTTTTTTTTTACAATATTTACATTGTTTTATTAATGAAAATAAGATATCAGACACATGAAGCAAATGTCCTAACATTGCTTACAACAGATAAGATAAAGTGTAGATATAAATCCAGATGTACTTCAGTTAGCCCCCTTTTGGGGCCTTACTTCCCAGGTCATTCGTGCAGGCATATATTGTCAGTGGCGGACCTACATTTTTGGGGCCCTGAAGCTTGAGCTGTTAACGGGGGCCCCTTCGCTTCCCCTACTTATACAGTAGACCCAGAATTTTTAAGCAGTGTGGACTAAAGACGTTTCAGGGCCCCTCCGGGATTAGGGGCCCCCTCAGGCTTAAGCTCCTGTATGTCGTTGCGCCGCAGGAATGGGTAGGCAGCACACAGTCAACTAGCCGCTGCGGCGGCAAAAATCTAATCAAAGCAATTAATAATTACTTCAGTAGTGATGCTGATCAGTGGTGAGGCGTGGTTGCTATTGTTTACAGTGCTTTTATTTTTATCTGTGTCCTTAGCATGGTTTTCACGGCTCCCCATTACGAATGAACTGCGTATACGCATTATGTTCTGCCCACTGATTTAAAGTTCCATTGGTTTTAAAGTTCATATTTTACATTGTTATCCCCATAATGCATAACTTTGCACTTTTTATCATCATATCGTCTCTTATTGTTAACTCTTTTTGTCATCCGTGCTAGTTCCACTCGCTATTTTTTTCACGGGCTATTGGTGCTGGTGCAGGGCTCTTGATTTGATGGACTGGAGCTACTGAACTGTTTACATCTAAAAATGAAATCCTTCCCACTATACCTCTACATAGGTCGTCAAAATCTGCTGCTACGTAGCATAGATTTATTTTGGCTATCGAAACATTTTCGCTTTAAGGTATATAGTATATGTGGTTTAAAGGCTATCGACTACACGATACCACTACAATAGCAGACAAGGAACTTTTTTTTCACTACAAATGGGTGGATAAAATATCTCAGCTCATATACACTGATAGATACACACTTCTCAGTGTATATACACTGATATACACACTTCTCGATGTATATACACTGAGGGATGCACTCTCCCTGCTCCATGAACTTTATCGTACCTCTTCTTAAAGTTATGTATGGATCCTGCCTCCACTAAACCACTCTCCAGATTGTTACACTTTCTGACAACTCTATGGCTGAAGAAATACTTCCCAACATCCCTGTGACTCATCTGAATTTTCAGCTTCCAGTTGTGTCCCCTTGTTGCTGTGTCCCTTCTCTGAAACATCCTGTCCCTATCCACCTTGTTAATTCCTCTCAGTATTTTACGTCGTTATCATGTCCCTACCCCTTTGTCTCCTATCCTCCAGTGTCGTCAGGTTGGTTTCTGGACTAGTCTTGTTGCAAATCTTTGCTATTTCTCTAATTTCTTGACGTGCTTGACCAGGTGTAGATTCCATATTGGTGTTGCATATTCCAATATGGGCCTGACGGTGTACAGAGTCTTGAACGATTCCTTACTTGGGTGTCGAAATGCTAGTCTTAGGTTTGCAAAGCGCCCAAATACTGCAGCAGTTATTTGGTTGATGCGTGCCTCAGATGTGCTGGGTATTATACTCACCCCAAGATCCTTTTCCTTGAGTGAGATTTGTAGTCTTTGGCCCCCTAGCCCGTACTCTGTCTGCGGTCTTCTTGGACTTCCTTCAATCCTCATGACTTCGCACTTGGTGGGGTTAAACTCCAGGAACCAGTTGCTGGACCAGGCTTGCAGCCGGTCCAGTTGCCTTTGTAGTCCTACCTGATCCTCATCCTCTTGAATTCTCCTCATTAGCTTCACATCGTCTAAAAACAGGAACACCTCTGAATCTATGCCTTCCGTCATGTCGTTCACATATACCAGAAACAGCACCAGCCCTAGGACTGACCCTTGTGGAACCCTGCTCGTCACAGGCGCCCACTCTGACACCACCTCACATACCAGGTATTCTCTGAACTATTGTAGTGCCTTTCTTGTTATAAATGCTCCTTTAGCTTTTGCACTAATCTCTTGTGCGGAACTGCGTCGAAAGCCTTCTTACAGTCCAAGAAAATGCAGTCTACCCACCCCTCTCTCTTGTCTTACTTCTGTCACCTTGTCGTAAAATTTCAGTAGGTTTGTGACACAGGATTTCCCGTCCCTGAATTCGTGCTGGTTGTCGTTGATATGCTAATTTCTTTCTAGGTGTTCCACCACTCTTCTCCTGATAATCTTCTCCATGACTTTGCATATTATACATGTCAGTGACACTGGTCTGTAGTTTAGTGTTACTTGTCTGTGTCTATGTGTGTGTGTGTCATCTGCTTGTCCGTGGTAAGGACACGGTCTATAAGCTTGGCGTTATGTCTTTAAGCTGAAACCAGCTGACAGAGAGTAATTAAGCTCTTACAAGCTGACTTAAGAGGAAATTCTTGAAAATGCTAATTAGTCTATTTGCTAATTAGTCTATTTGATCCCCCGATAGATTGTTCCTATTAACATTAGGGTTATTGAAGTCACGCATTATAATTGCACTGCTGCTATTAACAAGAGAGAGAGAGAGAGAGAGAGAGAGAGAGAGAGAGAGAGAGAGAAAATATAATTAAAAATAACCAGAATCAAATTGAATTCCCACGTCACTATATCTAACGAGTCTCCCACGACCCTTACCACCCCTTAAACCAGCCCAACCACCCTGTCTACCACCACTACCACCCCATAAACCAGCCCAACCACCCTGTCTACCACCACTACCACCCCATAAACCAGCACTACCACCCTGTCTACCACCACTACCACCCCATAAACCAGCCCTACCACCCTGTCTACCACCACTACCACCCCTTAAACCAACCCTACCACCCCGTTTACCACCACTATCATCACTTAAATCAACCCTACCACCCCGACTACCACTCATGAAACCACTCCTACCACCCCTTAATCCAGCCCTATCACCCCTTAAACTGGCATCCTTGGTACTCCGTGGTACCCCGTGGTACCCCGTGGCACCCCGTGGTACCTTGTGCCACCCCTTGGCACCCAACTGGGGTATGAAGCAGTGGGTGGGCCCCATAAACCTCCCATTCTTTAGTGAAATTAATTTTGATGGGAAGGTAGAGCAGCAAATTGGATTTTCAGCCGACAAAAATGACATCACACACCCTGTTGTGCGTGAAGCAGGGTGAGGGAGTCAGGGAGGGAGGGTGAGGGAGTCAGGGGGAGGGAGGGTGAAAGAGAGAGGGTGAGGGAGACCAGGTGAGAGGGAGAGAGAAGGTAAAGAAGGAAGGAAGCTTGAACATGTACTCAGGTTCTCTGACCTGTACCTACATTTTATTCTCCTTAACGTGTACCTGTTTCTCACTTCTCACTTCCTTCACCCTAAGAAGGATTAGTTAGTCTAGCTAATGCTAATCATGTCCCAGATAGTAGCCAGACTTTCATTTTTACTACTAGAACTACTACCACCACCACCACTACTACCACTACTGCCACCACTATTATTATTCTACAAGTAGTTAACTATTCACATGATCATCCTGAGTATACCTCAGCTGCATACGTTGGACTGGACACGGTTAGCACCAACAGCCTTGTCGGTCAGACCAGCAATTGAGAGACCTTGTCTAAGACCGGACCACGGGGGCAGCGACCCCTGGAAAAATACTTCAGTCAGACCCCAGGTAGGATTACTCTGAAGACAGACAGACAATGTACAGTACACAGTCGAATCTGACATTTGCAAAGTGATTGTTCAGCTGGATCTTGAACCTTACTAAAAAAAATGGACGCATTTATGTTGCATCTCTTGTCTCGACGTTTCATTTCCTTGAGGAATTAAGCCCGTGTACAACACCTAGGGGATCTTTATTTGAAGACGCCGCTTCACCAAGCAGTGGCTTTTTCGACTCAATACAGAGATGATATTTAAAGACCAGTAGAAGATGAGATAATCAGTCCCTCAGCCTTGAATAACTATAAAAAGACAATGGAATATGAGGTAATCAGTCCCTTAGTCTGAAAACCAGTGTTCAATATAAATCTGAAGCACAGGCAGAAGGTGGATCCAAAGAGTGTATGTGGTATTGCGAGGCTTGGTCACAGACCGGGCCGCGGGGGCGTTGACCCCCGAAACCCTCTCCAGGTATACCCCAGGTATACAATTCTATCGTAAAATTTCACTAAAAGTGCTTCGACTTGTTAACTTATTTTTTTCGTTATACATAGTGTATAACTATACGAGACTAGTTTTGTATTTTAAAGGTATAAACGACATCTTCAGTGGTCCCTGTAAGGGAAGGAAGAAAGGGGAAGGAAGAAAGGGGAAGGAAGAAAGGGGAAGGAAGAAAGGGGAAGGAAGAAAGGGGAAGGAAGAAAGGGGAAGGAAGAAAGGGGAAGGAAGAAAGGGGAAGGAAGAAGGGAAGGAAGAAAGGGAAAGGAAGAAAGGGAAAGGAAGAAAGGGAAAGGAAGAAAGGGGGAAGAAAGGAAAAGGGAATGAAGAAAAAGGGGAACAAAAGAGGGGAAGAACTTGTAAGAAAGAAAGGGGAAGAAATTGTAATAAAGGGAAGAAAAAGGGAAGAAAAAAGGGAAGAAAGGGAAAGAAATGGCAAGAAATTGGAAGAAAGGGGAAAAAGAAAGCGGAAGAAAGAGAAAGAAAGGGGAAGAGAGAATGAAAAAGAAAGAGATGGTAAGAAAGAAAAGGGGTAAGAGAAGAAAGGAGGAAGAAAAATAGGGGGGGGGGAAATCAGCCTTGTTATGTCCCTTAAGCCTCCCAGGAAAAGTTCAACTATCCCATTACCTCCCATTACAGAGAGAAAAGATACACCTTGTAGAAATACCTGTTACTGGGAGAACGTTTCGCTCCATATGAAGGTTCGTCAAGTCAGGTGGTGTGACTAGATGAAGCTCCACTGAGAGCTGAGTCAGTCTTACGAAGCTGCAGTTATGCAGCTTCCACGTCTAACCAAGTTTATATCACAATAGTTATTCCTTCATGTTTATATTTATGTATTAGGAATACAATAATAATAATAATAATAATTATTATTATTATTATTATTATTATTATTAGATGAGTCATTAAAACGTGAAAATTTTGCATGCGGCAAGGAACAAAAATTTAAATGAGTAATTAATGTGTGTATGTGTGTGTGTGTGTGTGTGTGTGTGTGTGTGTGTGTGTGTGTGTGTGTGTGTGAGTGAGTGAGGGGGGCAAGCAAGCCGTCCTCCATCTTCAACAACGAGTGTGATATTCTCAGCTATTTAAGGAACAACGTCGATGTCTTCCCCGTTACCAGACGTTAGTCACGTTAATCTCCAGTCAAAACACTTTAGTAATAAGCAATTAGCTCTACGTCAGTATGGTTTAATTGAAGTCAGTTTAAATTAACCTAACCTAAGGTTAAAAAAAATTCTAAACGAATCACAGAGGGAACAAGTCTTGCTTCCAGTCAGATTAGGTGGATTTGGCATACCCACAGCCTCTCAGATTGGCTTCCAGTCTTCTTATCCTCCTCCCATGGATCCACCGAGCTGGTGAAAATAAATTCTACCAAAACATAAGCGCAGTCTGGCAGGAATTTATGACCCCCAGCTACACTAGTGGCAGCAGCACATGGGATACCCTTCCTGCTTAGACGACACCAGCTGGAACGTTGGCTCGCAAACAATCCACTTGGGACAGTTCCATCATGGAAAAGGATGCTGCAAAGGTGTTAGAAGATGCAAGCTCTGCAGGCGTAAGAGCTCGCCAGTTAGGTGTGAGTGCACATCATTTAGGTGACTTTCTCCTAACAACTCAAATGTTTGCGCCTGGCACACGTTTTGGACTGCAGACCCTTCGTATTTCAGTCGCTCTCTACACCTTCATTCCCGTAATCACACTGAGTACAAGTGTATTTGCGGCAAAGTGATAGTCGACCAATATGGTCTGAACTGCTCAAGTTCAAAAGATTGACATGTTAGACACAATGGAAACAACGAGATCATGAAGAAAAGCCTTGTTACAACCCTGTTCTTACCTGAGATCTGAGAGAACCTCGATCATTACCACCTAGCAGCAGACACACCGGCCGGTCACCCAGATGGAATCACATTATATCCCTAGAAGAACGGTAGACTGCTGGTGTAGCACTACACTTGTGTATCTACCCTGGCTACTATCTACATCCAATTTAGTGCTGGTCAGCAGGGTGGTGCTGCTGATCACAGCGAAGATCATAAGCTAGACAAGTGTAGAGATTTGGAATTTCTCTATTTTCTTCATAGTGGTTATTTTGCATATTGTGATATCACGTTTACTGTGATCTTAGTATATATATATATATATATATATATATATATATATATATATATATATATATATATATATATATATATATTGCAAGAACTCATTTAAAATTAAGTCCTTTCTAAAATTTTCTCTTATACGTTTAAAGATAAATATTTTTTTCATTTATATTAATGAAAAAAATTATAATTTTAATACAAAAGAACCTTAGAAAACTTTATATATATACAATTATGTAAAATCAAATTTATGTATATATATATATATGTATGATAAAAAAAAAATTTTTTTTTTTATATATATATATATATATATATATATATATATATATATATATATATATATATATATATATATATATATATATGTTATTAACGTGCCGATTAGGTAAAACTGGTCAATTAGCAAGAACTCATTTAAAATTAAGTCTTTTCTAAAAAAATTCTTATACGTTTAAAGATATATTTTTCATTTATGTTAATGTAAAAATTTATAATTTTGTACCAAGAGAAACTTTGAAAACCTACCTAACCTTATTACAACAAGCACAATTTAATTTAGCCTAACCCAGCTAAATATATTTTAGATACTTTAATATTAATTTAATAATAAACAAACACAATGAAATATATTTTTCGTTAGGTTCTGAATGATTTTTACGAAATTATTGCATACACAAATTTTCGCTCGTCTTATATGGCAAGGTGAGCGTTACTATTTAAGCCAAACTAGCAAGTTTTACCTAATCGGCACGACATATATATATATGTCGTGCCGATTAAATAAACTACGATTCTAAATAACTCACCTTACTCAATAAGTAAAAATTTGTGTATGCAATAATTTCGCCAAAATCATTCTGAACATAACGAAAAATATATTTCATTGTGTTGTTATTATTAAATTATGTTAACTATCTAAAATATATTTAGTTGGTTAGCTAAATTAAATTGCGTTTGTTAATAAGGTTAGAGGTTTCAGTTCTCTTGATACAAAATTATAAATTTTACATTAACATAAATGAAAAAGGACTTAATTTTAGATGAGTTCTTCAATTGACCAGTTTACTAATCGCACACTATATCTATATATATATATATATATATATATATATATATATATATATATATATATATATATATATATATAAAAGATCAGTAAACAGGTGATATCAAAATATGCAAGACAACCACTATGAAAAAATAGAGGAATTCCAAGGCTTTCGTGACTATTCACATTATCACATAGTTCATGATAATGTGAGTAGTCAAAGC